>JAQHUG010000484.1:806508-829450 GCA_028555095.1 Dicrostonyx torquatus | reverse complement strand
CTGCAGGAAGGCCCTGCAGAGTGAGCAGGGGCAGGAACCAAGGATGGGAGTAACCTATCTCATGGTGCTCTAGCAAAGATGCAAACCTGAAGCTGTTCTGTTCAGCTTCGTGCCTCAGGGGTCATCTCAAGCCTTCCTTTCTCTTCCTCCACCACCATCTGGCCACTTTTGCAAAGAGCCCTGGCCAATTGTCACCTCTCTCACCCCTGCTGTGTGAGGCAGACTGGGGCAGGGATAACACTGGGCATCGGGTTCATGCAGTAGCCCCCTCCCTGGACTCGGGCCCCCAGTTCCCTGGTCTGGTGAGTGAGGTCTCCTTCACAGAGAAGTCATGAGAGAAGGAAGGAGCTTGAGAGTGCGCTGGGACTCGGGAACCCGCAGAAGGACAGTACAATTCAGACACATCTACACAGCACCCTACAGAGGCCAAGAAGGTACTGAGGCTACTGGTTAAGCCATAGCAGATGCTCACAAGGGCTCGTCCTCCCCCTGCAGTCTCCACACCCACACCTCATCCTGGCAATAAGGAGAGGACTGGCTCAGAATGCTCCTGTTTCTACATTAAAGGATCATAGCTTCCAGAGGTTTCTAATTGATGAATGATGGAGAGGATGCAGCTTCCACTCTCACGAAGTTGACAGGGATCATCCAGAAGGGGACAGCTACAGCAGTGGCTCCAGTATCCTGCCTTCCTCACAGCTGGGGCATCCCTAGCTTCCCTGGCCCTGGCAGGAGCCCTTGAGGCCCTCAGCTTCCTGTGGTGTATGCTGAGCCTCTGATAGCACTGTCACCCCATTAGCATCTATGGTCATCATTTGCAGGCACTGAAAAATATCTTCAAGGCAATTTCCCTGAACAGGAGAAAAAAATCATAAAACATGTGAAGAAGGAGTTATGTTTGTTTGTTTGTTTTTGAAGAAGCGAGACTGTTTATCTCAGCATTACTTCAGGACTCTGCAGAAAAATGTCCACAGTGATTCTCTGGTTCCAAGATCAGTGTCATAGCTGACCATGGTGGTGCATGCTTCTAATGCCAGCACACAGGAGGCTGAGGCAAGAGGACTGCCATGAGTTTAAGGCTAGTCTGGGACACATGAGTACCAGGCCAGCAAACGCAAAAGTAAAGATTATATGTTAAGTAGATTCCAGCTACTTGTAAATCTCCTTGTAAATCAGTTCAACTGACCGACCTGTGGAGTCTCACTGTTTACACTCTGGGTGTGAGGACCACAAAGGTACAACCACGCTCCCAAGCACTGACTCATATTATCTTTTATTCTATAAATGTAATACCATTTACAGAAAGATAATAGGATGCAGTCTTCATGAAAATCTTAAGCCTGAGAGGGTCAGCCACTTGTCCAGAGGCTGCTGGACTGTCACCTTGTACCTGAGGTTTCAGTCCTCCGGGAGCCCACACATACTCCTGTCCAGTAGGAACCACCCCACGCCTGCCCTCCTGTTCTTTCTGACAGCGCCTTCCTCATACATGCTCCGTCTGTTCCCTCTACTGGGAAGTCTGTGGGAGGCAGCCTCCCGTGACCTCTGCGCCACAGGCTGAGTCAGGGAGCTGCAGCTGAGCTCTGCCTGTCTCAACTCTTCCCCAGAAAATGGAGAGATGCCAGGGCCTTGTTGCTTGATGATTCTGAGCCTCGGCCGTGCTCTGCCTGGAGTTGGAGGCCCTGCTCTGGCTCCATCCAAGGAAAGTCTTCTCTAACCCTGTGGTAAACACTTTGGACACTCTCTGAGCCACCTCCTATGTCCCCTAAGGGCAAGGGCCCTGGAGTAGTTTCTGTGCAGGGCCCCCAGCCTCACCTGCCTCCTGTGGCCTCTCCACCCTCCGCACTGTGTCTCCCCACTTCCTTCTCAGCCTCTGGGCCTCCCAGCAGTCAGTGTTCTCTCTCTTTGGATCCCTCTGCCCACACCACCCTGTTCTGCTCTTTCCCTGGAGAGCTTCTGCCCTTCCTATACCATTTAACATTTAACTCAAGCCTCTGTGTTCCCTGGGAAGGATTTTAGGTGCCCCAGGCTGACAATATCCCCACCTCAAGATTGCCTCCTTACCCAGAGCCCATTCCACTGCACTTGTCCACCCTCTCCCCTCCCCCCTGTTTGCCTGTGACTCCAAGGATTAGTCCACCTCTGGATGGAGACCTCCTTGGCGCTGGCTCTTTGGAGTATCTGCCCACTTGGGCAAGCACCTTTTGTGGTCTGGGGGTGACTTGGCCACTGTTACCCTTGTGTCCTAGATGCTGTGCTGGCTGTAAGGGGACTGGAGACAGTGGTGCAGGGCTGTGTAAGGGAGACAGTGGTGCAGGGCTGTGTCTACGTCTGTACGTGCATTTTCTGCTTCAAGCGCAAACCTTGTTCATCAGCACATCAATTAACAGCAGCACCAAATGACAGATGGCCCGGCACTGAGCCTGAACCCTGGCTCGCAGCAGGCCTGGAGTAGGGCAGACATGTCTGGCATGGTGGCTGCTTTCCTTGGTGTAGTGAGAGTCCAGCTTTAAGGCTGCTGCTGTGGAGCCAGGCAGATGACATCAGTGCCAACAGTGGGGGCTGGGCCTAAAAGGGCCAGGCCATATCACAGTCTCCTGGGATGACTGGGCAAAGTAGTCCATCTCTATTCTAATATGGGGACTTTTGAATTATGTTGTGTTGTATAGTTTAATTTTATTTTCACCTGAAATTTAGGGTAATAGGTTCCAGAATCCTTCCTTCAAAGTTTTTTCAACATTAAGGATGTCCTCCAGGCAATGGAGCCCTGATAGTTCCAAAGATGTTTCTGGGTTTTTCATAGTTATTACACTTAGGGTTTTCTGTCTGGAGTTATGTAAGATCGGTGTTGCTTGACATGATTCTATGAGAAAGACTATAGTGCTCTCTTCCCCCACTTCCTGATAGCCCCTGGTGTGAACTGGCTGGTTATTACTCTGTGGATGACAATGGCTTCTCTATAAAAGAAATACCAAATTAGCATCTACTTTGCTGTCTGGGCCATAAATTTAAGGCAAAGTACAGTGCCCAGAAGCAGCAAGGATGCCACAGCATCGAGTCCATCAGTGCTAGATCCTACCCTGGCCATACAAGGAAACCCCAGAGGGCCATTGGCTAAAGCCACATGCTGGTCTCTAGTGGTCTCTTTTCCCTCTGGATGTTTCAGACTATTGGAAATGTGTAGGCTCTGCCCTGTTCCCACCCCAGCCACTCCGGCATGCATTCTCTGAGCAGTGTTGGGCCGGTTCTTTCTCAGCTATCAGCCATCTCCATCCTAGTGAAGAGAGAGGGGCAGACCCGCAGGTGAATCCTGCTGTCTGTTGCTAGTGATGTGGAAGCCATACATCTTGTTTAAGAAGGTACTGACAAATCCAAGTACACAGGGAGCCACGCTGAAGCCAAGGCTGGGAAGTCCCTCAGCCGGGGAAGATTGGCTCAGCACAGACCACATCAGTGGTACTCCTGGAGCTGCAGACAGACTAGGAGGAGGGTCTTGCTCCCTTGGAATGAATGGCTTTGGAGATCCCCATGCCATCAGGGAACAGCCTACCCTCACCTGCTCTTCTCATCCAGCAGTGGGTGGGGAGGCCTCTTTGGGAGCATCCCTGCCCTACCCTTGCTGGAGATGCCCTCCTTCTTCTCTCTCACTGACACGTAGCTCTAGCCTGCATCCAATGACTTTCTGAGGCAGCTGTTGGGACACTAGAGGTTATAAGGACAGCTAGGTGAGCCTTTGAGAGGTAAGACAAGTTTTCTGATGTTGACATCTCCATCTGCCATCAGGTACATATAGAGAATAGTGGGGCTGGAGAGATGGCTCAGTGGTTAAGAGCACTGACTGTTCTTCCAGAGGACCTGGGTTCAATTCCCAGCACCCACATGGCAGCTCACAACTACCTGAAAATGCAGTTCCTAGAGATCTGACACCTTCACACCAATGCACATAAAATAAAATTAAATAAATCATTAAAAAATATTTTAAAAAAAAGAGAATAGTGGGCATCACAAAACAAGACCTGAGAAAAGCATTATTCTCTCCCAGCATCCTGATGACAGTGTCCACACATGACCCTATTCCCACACAAATGGACCCCATGGACTGTCTGTCCTTTCTGTCTTTAATTACCGCATGGCCGTGATAACTGAAGGAGAGTTCAGGCATCCATCCTCCTCTTAGGAGATAAAAACATGGTCAAATTTCATGAAGAAAGGCATGACTGCCCATTTCCTCCTTCAAGACAGCTGTCACTGAGACATACAGATGACAGGGACTTCAGGGGCAATATCCCCTGGGAGTCCATCTCCTGACTGTGACTCACCTCCTAACATGTGCAAGCACACATCTCGCATCCTTCTTACCCCTGCTGTAAATGAAACATCCTGGTTTCTATTTGTAAAACTTAAGAATGTTCTACGGATATGATCTGTTCAGGCATAGAGTAAATCTTTTTTTTTTAAAAGAAGAGTGTTTTCTCTCCAACAATTCAGAGATGTTTTGATTTCTAGAATTTATAATACAGACTCAGTAGCCTCATCAAGATGGTTAAACAGGGCTAGATTTTTTTCACCTTTTTAAACAAAATTTTGGAATATTTACATATGCACAATGAAATAGCTGATGAATAAGACCTGAGATTAGTTTGTATTTTTAAAAGATTATAGATAGATAGATAGATAGATAGATAGATAGATAGATAGATAGATAGATGGTAATTTTATACAGTGTTTTTAATGATTTGTGGTGCGGAATTTTCCACTGTGCCATGTGGATGTTCAGAACATCTCAGACCTTGAAACAATCCAGATTTCAGTTTTGGACTGAGACTTCTCAGCCTGTATTCCTAGTTTCATTCCATGCCAGACATGTCAGCTACTTGTCTTATGACAAGAAGTGACTCAGGCAAGTTTTGACTCATGGTTTGAGGACGTAGTCCATCATTGTGGAGAAGCCATGCCGGCAGGCATGCGAGGCTGCTTGCTCACATTGTGGTTGTCCCAGAAGCAGAGAAAGATGGATGGTGGTGCTCAGATGGCTTCCTCCCTTTTTCTCTTTGTATTCATGCTGAGGCCCTAGCTCATAGGATAGTAGCACGCACACTGAGGAGGGGTTCTTCCCTCTCAGTTAATTGTCTTTGGAAATGATATCATCAATATGTCCAAAGGCATGGTTCACCAATGCCCTAGGCATTTCCCAATTCAGTTAAGTTGGCAATAATAACCAGATATCCCAGAGCAGAGGGATGGCATAGCGAGTGAAGGTGCTTGCCACCAATGCTGATGGCCTGAGTTTGTTCCCTGAACCCACATGCTGGAAGGACAGGCCTAGCTCCTCTGACTGCCACACTCACACTGTGGCACTGCTGCTGCCATTCTTACTCTTAGTGGTGAGGATTATTACCATGAACCAGGGAACATCCTCAGACCAGTCTTCTCTCTGATCTTCAGAACAACCCTGTATCCATTTGCAGATAAGTCAGTCCTTTGTCCCATGTCCCTTAGCAAGCTGCTGATGAGCCAGGGTGTGACCTCAGATGTCTTCAGAGCCCACTTTCACAGCACTGTACAATCCCAGTCCCCAAATCCAGAGCAGTCAGAGGTGAGACCCAGATCAGAGTCACCTGAGCACATGTTCTCATCTGGTAAAGAAATGACCCAGAGTCTCCTGCTGGATACAGGCAAGGAAGGTGTCTAGACCATTGCTGGGGTGCAGAGGACTTGAGCATGACTTTGTTGCCTGGATCAGGAGCAGGGGTAGAAGACTGTATCTGCCAAAGATCTGATTACACAAAACAGAAAGTGCTTCAGCCAGGTGAGATGCTGAGGGCTGAAGAGCCGATTAAGAGCTGGTGGGAACTCAGAGCTAAGCCACAAAGCCAGTGTGCTGAGGATCCCCCACTCCTGCCCCAGTGCCCTGGCATGCTTTCTGTTCCTACTGTCAGGCGTGGGAAGAGCCCCCAGTCCACTTGAGCCAAGCACACATCTTGATGGACAGAGCTTCAAGGGGGTCTGGGGACTCTCGAACTCTCTCACAAGGTGCCTAAGGTCCTTGACATCATGAACAGTTTCACTGTGACAGAAGGCCCAGCCGTGTGTGTTCTTCCCAGTGTTTTGTCTGATTTAAAGTTGAGCCTTTTCTCCTTCTGAGTCCAGCTCGGTGCCAAGCTTGTCAATAAAGAGGCACAACATGTCTTCTCTTTCTCTATGTGTCTTTCACTTGGCATTCGGACCATGGATCCCAGGATGAGGCCTGGAAGAAGTGGAAAAAAGGATGGGCAAGCTCTCCCTGGACTGAGTGTCTGCTTCCTGGGAGTCCCTGGGAGTGTCAGACAATAGGACCTGGCTCTGCAGGAGGGATTTCACTCTCCCAGAGCCCCCACAGTGCAGGACTCTCCCCTGGTCGATCTGCGGCTGTCGGCCCTCCCTCTACCCTCCTCGGTGCCCGACTGCTCCAGTGCCATCTTGAGGAACCCCATGCTCATGCCTTTCCTTCCATAGAGATCTCATCGCTACTCCAGACCGAGTCTTTCTCTTACAGGCAGTCCATATCTGGAAACCACCATTTTGTAGCCATGCCCCCTGGGAGTAAGGTGGCTTGCTGTAATGCTCCTTTGCTGTGGCTTGCCACCTTGTGCCAGCGGTCCTGGAGTGATTCCAGATTGTTAGAGACTGTGATACTTGGACTGCCACTGGAGTAGAGGGTGGAAGATGGAGAGAAAGGAGAAAGGGAGGAAGGGAAGAGGAAAGAAAGAAGGGAGGAGGGGCAAGGAGGAGGGAAGGAGGGAGGGAGGGGAGGAGGGAGCTGAGGAATAATCACTGGGTTCTAGGATTGGCATTCTCAGACCAACACTGATGGCCTAGTCCCAGCCCAGGGTAGTGGGCACTAGCATTCTTCCCTGGAAATGCTGTGATGGTTCTGACCTGTGGGGCCTCAGCAAGGATGTGAGGCTCACCAATGGCCAACTGTGTTGTAATATGATATCACCCAGCACGCTCTGTAAAAGGCAGACTTTCAGGCTTGCTGAGAGCCACACCCAGCCAAAGTAGGATATATACACAATGTCCGCTTTACCATCCTCAAATTCCAGAAAATAGCCAACGTGTTCATTTCTCCAGGCCTTGGTATACCTGTGAAGTGAAGAGGCTGTCGGGCTGAGCTCCAAACCCCCTTCCTGCTCCGCCATTCCAACAGTGAACCTCACAGCACTAGCTCCAGCATCCACTCTGTGACTCAGGCTTTTAATTACCATATAGACCGCTGGCATCCCCAGTTCACAATGAGGCAACCGGGGTCAGGCAAGGGCAGGCCACTCACACTGGACTGCAAACCCGGATGTTTAAGGACATAGGTTCTGGATGCTTCCAGCCCAGAGCTCCCTACAAGGATATATGAAGTCCATTTAGTAGCACTGTAGCCAGGGCCCAAGGACATCTTGTGACACAAGGTAAATAACTTTGAGGGTCAACCTACATAGGCACGCAGGATGCAGGATAGTTTTCTTTGAGGGCTGATATACTTTTATAGGAATGGGTGCCCCCTAGAAAGATCATGAGAAAGGAAAACAATGTTGGGGGTGTCAGAGAGGTCACACCCATCTGGGGGATAATTGGTTAGGGCCGCTGTGTTCAGTGCTCTCCTCAGCACCAGTGGAATGCTGCGATTGACCAGAACATCAGGAGATGCTTCGAAGCCTCCCCAGCACCCACCCACTGAGTGTCTGTTACACCTGCACCACTCAGCTCCTTAAGGCAACCTAAAATGCCTTCGCCCCTCGCCACATGCTCCAGGCCCAGGGTGGGCACTCATTGTGTAAACACTTCCTCCGGCTGTCCTCTGCCTCAGGCCGGGTGTTCCTGAGAATTCTCCTCTGGGCAGCAGCTGCTCTGGGTGCTAGGGAAAAGCTGGGCTCCACTGGACCTTCCTGTAACCGCCTCCTGCTAAACTCTCTGAGAGACACATGTTTACTTTGCCACCACTCTGTCCCCTCTGGGCAGCTACTTTTTCTCCTTGAACATACAAAGTATGTCCCCATCTCAGCACTTTTTATCTGCCAGGCCCTCATCTATATAGCTGTCCTCATTCCATCTGAGACTCTTATTCACATGATGCCCGCTATGGGTTCCTTGGTTTGCATGTCCTGCCACCCTCCCATTGTCCTTCTGTTTGGGGTCCAGAAGTCCTGGCCACCTTCTGGCATCATCCTCATTTGTTGCCTGTTTGAGTCTCAATTGACTCCCCAGTCAAGTGCACATTCCCTGAGAGCAGGAACTCAGTCCAGCCCCGCCTTGCTGTGCCCAACAGTGCAGATTTCAGTGTGTGGCTAAGTGTTGGTCAGGTGACTTGGGTGAGCATGTTTTAAACTCTCGCTTCAGGTCAGTCGCTATATGAGGGACAACAATGTCAAGGTTTGAAGGCACAGCCCGTGCAACCTAGGAGTGCCTCATGTCTCAGGGGTGGAGGCAGAGAAGGAAAGGAGTTCAGAGATGGGAGTCAGGAAGGAGGGCTGTGGAGAAAGCTCGGGTGGAGTGGGCGTAAAGGGCAGATGTGTAGCAGAGAAGGGAAGCGCAACATCTGATAAAGCATGGAAACGGTGGAGTGGTGGGCGCGGGGAAGGCAAGGATACAAAGCTCAGAGCTGCAGAGGCTCTGGAGCCTGGGATGTGAGGGGAGAGTGTAAGAGGCCATCTCTGAGAACACCGCCCCACAGCAAGAACCTAGACATCCTCCTCCCTATAGAAAAGAAGCCATGGAGACAGTCCAGGCGGTGGTCGAGGAAGTAGGCTCCAGTGACCCTCAGACCTACATCGAATGCTCACTCTGCTGCTTCTTTACAATACATTTTATTCGTTTGTTTATTTTATGTGTGTGAGGGTTTGCCTACATGTATGATTGTGCATCATGCGCTTGGAGGGTAAAGGGGGCTTAGATCCCCTGGAACTGGAGTTAAAGACTGCTATGAGCTGCCATGTGGATCCTGGGAACTGAACCCCGGGCCTCTGGAAGAGTAGCCAGTACTCTTAACCACTGAGCCATCTTTCCAGCCCCTTCACTCTGCTACTTATGCATCACACAGCTGGCCCAGGAACTGCGTGTCCCTGAGCCTCAGTTTCCTCATTTTGGAAGCAGATCAACATTTGCTAATGAGCACTGAATAGTTGAGACTTCTGTCCTTGGTGTGGTTTATAAGGGGCCTGCAGAGGATGTGGAGGGAGAGATAGGCTTGATTTAAGGTAGGTCCCTTAGTCAAGGTGTGGACCATGGGGGAAGCAGGTGAGACAAGGGCAACGGGAACAGTTAGAAATCTGTTGGAATAGCCAGGAAAGCTCAGACTCAGAGAAACTCGATCAGGAGAGGCACAGTCATACTTTACCCCAAAGAGCAAGGGGGCAGAGGTCAGAGGAGTCCCAAGACTGTCAGGCAGTAGAAACTAGAGCGAGGACTAGGGGCAGATACAGTCCACCTTCGCATGGATTTCTCTGCCTGCTCATTGCCTCTGCACACTTGGAAGATGGAGCCCACTCTGCATCTCAGACAGCTCTCATGCTGGGAGGGAGTGTCCCATCATTTATACTGAGTGATGCATTTTTAATTAAAACAGTAATCATTGGAGCATTCCCTAAAGTTTTACTTGGGGAATTTGCCTTCTTGCAGGCTCTGCCTTAATTAGCATTCTATTTATCCCTTATTAATAAATGATATCCAGGCAGTTTCTTCTGCCTCCTTTGATCTCAGGGTCTCATCATTCACCAGCCAAATTCTATTCCTCATTGACAGTCAGGGATTAGTGGGCCCAAGCAGATCTGATTTGAGGTCTGAGAATTAGGATTTTTAGTAAACTCCCAGCAACATGGACACAATTTTCTTGCCATCCAGGTCCAGCAACCGTCATGTGTACCTCCTAGGTTGAGGATGGCACCTTTATGAAAACATCTTTTTCATGAAGCTGCTAAACTGACAAACCCAAAACAGTGACCACAGATGGATCCATCAGGACCCGGCCTCAGAAGCTGGATGCCAAGGACCAGCTGGTGGGCTTTTACCCACAGTCAAGGAAGCTCAGTTACTCCTTCTGGGTCACAGAACTAACCAGTGAGAACCAAAGAACCACAGAAGACTGGCACTGCCTTAGCATCTGTCATGTACCTCATCCTGGGGACTTACATGCAAGGTCCCCATCAAGTTCTAAGCCAGCTAATAAAGTAGAAGATGGTGTTTCTCCCACCCACAGTAGAGAAAACCCGCCGAAGTGAGATCTGTCAGCCTTCTTACGGCTCCCCAGCTGTTAGAAAACCCAGCTGGCATCTAGGTCACGGGCTGTGGACTTCAAAGCCCTTGGTTCCATTTGTTGACTGTATTTGAACTGCCCTCTCCCTACTAAAACACATTTGGAGGGAACATTAGATCCTTTCTGCTCAGTGTGTGCACCAAGGACCAGTAGCATCCGCCCACAAGTCCATGCTAAAATGTAGAACCTAGACCCCACTACAGACTCACAAATCAGACCCTAAACTTAAAGAAGATCCCAGGATGTGCCAACACCTACTAAAGCTTGCAAAACAAACTGAAGATCTGACTTTGGGCCCGCAACTGCTGGCATATGTCTTAGCAGAGGGCAGGATGCAGACGTGATCTGAATCATTGACCGTGAACCAGATTCCAAAAGCTGAAGCCTGAGATTCTGCTTTATTCCCTATGTTGTTGTTGTCTGGACTTTGGGAAGATGATAAGGGAGCCAGCAGCTATTCTTAGAATCTCTTAATGTCAGGTCTCAAGAAATGGCTCAGTGATTAAGAGGACTGGCTCCTCTTCCAGAGGTCCTGAGTTCAATCCCCAGTAACCACAGGGTGGCTCACAACCATCTATAGTGGGATCTGATGCCCTCTTCTGGAATAAAGTCGATAGAACATGAATATACATAAGGGCACACATATACATAAAATAAATAGATAAATCTTTAAAAAAAGAATTCCTTAATGTCCAGCAAACATCTTTAGCTTTATCTTTAGCACACAGTAGGACATGGCCTTGGGCACACAGATCTTGGTGTTTATCAAGATTTATAACAGGCCCAGAGTATAGCTGGCTATTTAGGACAGTGGAGGGTTGGATTAGCAATCACATGAGCCTTGGATGAACAAAAACTGACTTTCAAATGATGACGTACATAGGATGGAGGGGTTTGTAAAACAGGTCTCTGGGGCTAAGAGATCTCAGCAGTTCAGAGTGTTGAGTTCCCAGCACCCATGTCAGGCAGCACACAAATGCGTGTAACTCCAGTCCCAGGATTCTGATACCGTCTATAGTGTGTCTGAATGCACATGTGCACACACACAGGCACATAAAAAATAAAATAAAATGAAACTGAAAATTTTTAAAGGGTCCCTGATCTAGAATGGCTCCTTGTCTCTTTAGAGAGAGAGAGAGTCCAGAAACTATGAGAGGCAGCTGAGACCCCATGTGGCACTTCCTGCCATCCTCAGCAGCCCTGTGGTTACAGGAGCACCAGCTGACAAGGATGTGATGCTGGTGACAGTAGCCAGCAGGAAAAACTGCCCACTCTGTGTGGTCTACGCTGACCTCATGCCACTCGCGGAGGGTGGCCTGTTGCTGTCACCCCTTCTTAACACTGAGAAGTGAAGACGTTTGCCCTAAGCTTTCTGCTTAAAAGAACGGCAGGGGCAGCCAAGCCTCCCTAGCCCCTTCCTTTCCACAGCCCCATCCCTCTTGCTACCCAGATCCTGTCTGCTGTCTGTTGTCCATTTGGCTGAGCCATCTCAGTGACAGGTTTTGGAACTGGCTTCCTCTCAGCAGTTGCCAAGTGGACTTTGTCTCGTCTTTCTGTTTGGTGAATTTGAGACAGAGCTATCTTTATTGTCTGCCTCCAGGCTGGCCCTCCTTAGTGCTGAGCACAGATCACAGGTACGGCCTGTCTAGCCAACGTGTGTGTGTGTGTGTGTGTGTGTGTGTGTACCGTGCATGCTACTTGTGTGCATGCTATATGGCCAGAAGTTAGCTTCATTCCTTTGGTGCTATACGTTTTATTTATATGTATGTATGTATGTATGTATGTATGTATGTATGTATGTATGTATTATGGTTTTTAGAGACAGGGTATATTTATGCAACAGCCCTGGCTGCCATGGAACTCACTCTGTAGACCAGGCTGGCCTTGAACTCACAAGGATCTGCCTGCCTGTGCCTCCCAAGAACTGAGATTAAAAGCGTGTGCCACCACTGCCCAGCTTACATTTTACTTTTGGAGAAAGAGTCTCTTGCTGGCCTGAACTCATTTGGTTAGACTAGACTGGCAGGACACAGGACTGGCCAATAAGCCCTGGATATACTGATGTCTGGCTCCTCCAACTCTGGGATTACATGTGTGTACCACCACACCAGCTTTGTACATATGGGCAGAACATCATGCATTTTTAATTTTTTTAAATTAAATTCTATTAGAATTTAAAGACTCTAGAATCAATTCCCTTATCTTGCTTAATATAATATTCCAAAAAATTTAGAATTAAGCTTGACATACTGTGGGTGTTTAATAATAAATGCTTGATGGATATATAGTGAGGCCCTGTCTTGAAAAAAAGGTAAAAATTAATAAATAAGCTAACCGATGAATTTATAAATATGAATAAAAACATAAATCAGGAGTCCTGCTATTTTCATCGTCTCCCCTGTGTCTTGCGTCTGTGGTGTCCAGTGGCTGCTAGTCTTGTGAGCCCGGTCTCCCTAAGGTCAGGCAGAGCAGAGCTCTGCAGTCTCGGGCTGCACAGCTATGTGCAGGAGGTGTGTGTATATAAAAAGAAGCCTCACTTTCTACTCTTTTCCAAAATTATCTGACCCAAGAGGGGCTTCTAGGGGACCTTCTGCGGGAAAGAAAGTAGACCCTCCTCCATCCTGAATCTTGCTGGATGATTTGCTCAGGAGTTCCAGACTGCCACAGTGCTGAAGGGTCTGAAGGAAACACTGGTTCTGAGGGAGTGTCCTCACTAAGCTGGAAAACTTCAGACACAGGGCGCTTCGGGGTTTACCTCATGTTAGTTCCAGTCACAGGCAAAGCTTTCAAGTCCATAGGCTTGTGTTGGGGGCGCGGGGTGGTCAGAATATGGTCCAGAGGAAGCAGCACATGGGGGGAAACCTGATTCCCCTCAAGGCTTTTGAAACATTTTTCAGTATTTTTTTTCAAGCCACACTGAACAAAATCTATGGATCAATTTTTCTTGTATTCTCTTTCCAGTTTGGTATAGTCAATTCAGTTCAAACATTCTTCTCCCCAGTCACACGAAATCTTTATTTTTATTATATTTCATCTTAATTTTATTTCATTTTATAAACTGTGTATTCTTTTCTACATCCATTGACATAACTTCTGCACCCATCTGGTGACAATCTTTAGCTACCGAGTTTAAAAGACGCTTAGAGTTCAAACCGTTTTCTTCATTCTTCTCTGGGGGAAGGCAGCAAAGGGATTGAAGCCCACAGAGACATGCAGCCATGTGGAAAGCCATTATCTGCTGCCATTTTGATTCAAGATCAAATGTCATGGACATTTGAAGCCTTTTCAGTACATCTGAACATGATGCAATCAGTGTCTCCCCTGAAAAGTTATCAAGAAGCAGACAGGCTACAAACGCTCAGGCCTGAATGGTTCTCTTGAAAGAAGTCTCCCTGTGTTCAGCTGATAATCAACCCACTGGCCACATTGAGGCAGCCACCACCACTGTGGGGAAACCACTGTTGCCCTACTGATAGGAGCACATAATCCCATCAGCGCCAATGGGAGGTATGTGCCTGCTTCACTGGAGACAATAGGCTAACAGAAAGAGACACTGTTCCCAGCAACTGAGGGAGTAAACACGATTGGCTATTCCCAGCCACCATCCATGAAGGCCTTGCTGAACCCTCAGCCCTTTCTTTGTCAGCTTGCAGAATGGGGGAACTCAGCCTGCCTTGCCCTACTGTGTGGCTGCCACCCACCTTCCCTGAGCACATTTCTCCCAAAGTCCCACCAAAACTGGCCTCTCACCCCTTGCTTCTTCTAGAGATAAGCCAGGGTGCCGTGTGTCAAAACTGTGACCTGCGTTTCCATAGCAGGGGAGAAGCCACGTTGTTCAATCTTCACAAAGAACTCCCAGCAGTCCCAGCAATACAAATTACAACCACCTACTGGGCAGTAAGCATCTTTGAATATACTTGCTCATTCTGCTACAAAGTCTGCAAGCAGTTCTGCAAGGCCACTGCTGTCACCTCATGAGATAAGGCAAAACTGGTCAAGCAGCACGTAATAAATACATCTGGTAAGCTACAACATCTGGACACAAGGACTGTGTCCCAGGAGGCAGACACATGGACTGTGGCTTTGAGCTCAGGGTGACTGATAGGGTATCAGAGCTCAGTCGTCTTCAGGGCCTGATATATGTCACCTTCTGTCATCTACTATATCACATTCTGTACCCCAAAAATGTGACCTGAGTTTCTGTAGCATGGCCAAAGCCAAACTGTTCCAGAAGATGGGGAAGGGGAGATGGAATGGTTGTGTGTACTACTGCCCAGTGGTGGCGCTGAAATGCAGGGACGGGGGTGTGAACATAGATTTGGGTGCCAGTCACGTGGTTCAGCTTTGGGGAGCACGGGGAGCTGATATCAGGATCTTCATGGCAAGCTGGATGTCCTTGGGGCTATGGATAGCAGCAGTCTGAGGCCAGGACTCCTCAGCTGTGCCCTTGGGCTCCTCCCCGGCTGAGTGATGGTCTCACAGCTGAGGCCCCAGATCTCCTTGTCCCATTGGAGAAAGGGCTGAGGCCTCAGGCATAGGCTGAATGCAAGGTCCAGACTGACATGGGACATGCTAAAATGACATGTCATGGGGATTTGTGGGCCTCGCTGGAGCTATTTCCCCCAGGGGGTCTTTTTATTTAGTTCCAATTGGACCCTGTGATTGGTCTCATCCCTGGGCCAGCTGGTGTCCAGGCTCCATATGGCAATGGCTAGGAAAATGCCATGTTCCAATTGAAATATACTCTGCGGTCCTAAGGGTCAGTCTGTAATTGCCTCTGGCTGGAAAAGGGCTTTGATTTTTAAAATGAAGGTAGGAAGTAATTTCTCCTCTCTGGATTTGCTATAGGATGGGTCCCCATTAATTTAGAGAGACACAGCATGGAAAAGACAGGCAGGGCCTCAGAAGCCAGCAAGGCTCAAGGAGGGTTTAGTGTGGGAATCCTCACAACCTAGCCTTGACGTGAGGTCTCAGCCTGTCACACTGTAGCTAATGTGCTGCTGTCCATCCCCACACAGAAGTACTAATAGTTGCACTTTAAGGGACACAGTTTATCTGCCACATACCGTTCTTAGTACTTTACCTCCAAGGGAGGAATTGTGATTGTACCCATTTTATAGATGGAGCAAAACAAGCCACAGCTCCATAGGCAACAAAGGTTACTGTGGGGCCCAAGCACTTAGGCATTTCGCCCTGGGCCTTGCTTAAGAGGAGCGATCACCTCTGGGCAATTCCCTGGGAGGCAAACTTTGCTTAGTGTTCTACAGATTCTGTCTGCTTTCTGAACTACTCATTAGAGCCACTTTAGAGGTAAGGACCAGACAACAGCCTGAGAATCCTCCATGCACTGGAAGTGGCTCTGCCAGGAGGTGCCCAGCTCAGACCCTGAGCTCCTCTTTGCTCTTCTGTTCACTCTGTGCTTCCCCAACACTGCTACGGTCTCTCTGACATGGCGGAAAGTCATCCCTCTTTAGTAAGTGCTCCCTTATGCTGACCAAGGTTGGCCAGAGAAAGACGGTCCCCTCCCACAAGTTTGTACTTCCTTCTAGATCAGTGATCCTCAGTTCGTGGGTCGTAACCTCTTTGGGGGTGACATATCAGACATCCTGCATAACAGATATTTACATTATGATTCACAATGGTAGTAAAATTACAGTTATGAAGTAGCAATGAAATAATTTTATGGTTGGGTCACCACAACATGAGGACTGTGTTAAAGGGTCACAGCATTAGAAAGGTTGAGAACCACATGTTCTCTCCCTTAGCCCCTGGATCTCAGGAACAAGGAACCATGTCTGGAGCTGCTAGTGCCAACTAACATTACATGGTCACTACTGTCTATGATAATACACTGAGCTGTTGTTGGTGGTTGTGTGTGTACATGTGGCTATGAAGGTGTGTACAGAGGCCAAAGGCAGATGTCTGGTGTCTTCCTTAAACACCCTTCACCTTTAAAAATGCCATTACAGTTTTGTTCATTATTTATCGTGTGTGTGTGTGTATGCGTGCATGTATGTGTGCATGTGTGTGTATGTGTATGTGTGTGTGTATGTGTATGTGTGCATGTGTGTGTGCATGTGTGTGTGTGTATGTGTATGCGTGCATGTGTGTATGCATGTGTGTGTGTGTGTGTGCAGCATGCATGCCTCTGCACAGGGCATAAGACAGGGTTCAGGGGTACCAGTGTAGAAAGCTGTGCCCATACAGGTCATGTTCAAATCTCAAGTACCCGATACTTAGGATTCCTGCGCTAGTGTTGCAAGCAGGCACTGAGACCCGAGCTGCATTCTATCTCCCTAGACAGAGAAAATCAAGGTCAGACCACGCTTGGTCAGGTACTACTGAACTCTGGTGCACTTTGGGAACCTGCTCCCTGGAAGACCTGAATCTCCTGTGAATCCTCATCTTATTCCTCACCCCTGACTGCACCCTGCCACCTGGCCCACCTGGAGATGGTGACAGAAAAGCAGAGGCAGTTAGATGAGGGAACCCCTGCTTTGGAAGTCGGCAGAACTGGAAGTGAGCTGCCATAAAGACTTCTGTGTGGGTCCTCCCAACTCGGTCACAGAGTCAGGGTCACTGAGACCCTACGGAGGGTAAAACTTGCTGCTGGGGTCCAGCTCCTTCCATAGTGGAGGTCTCCAGAAAGGCAATCCTGGCACCCTCAGTGTGGAGCACAGTGGTAGGGGCTGAGACACAAGGCAGGAGTTGTGCTGGCTGCTGGGCAACACAGCAACTCTGCAATAGCCGAGCACCCCACAGCCACCTGGAGGGTAGTAACTTTGTGGAAATGGAGGGAGGGGCTGGTTGCCCTGGAAACCAACTCTGGTGTCTAAACTCCAGTGCTAATCACCCCAGCCTTCGGAAGGGGACTCTGTTGTTGAAAATGCCTTTCTTTCTCTGCTAAAAATTACTTTAACCATCTCTTTGGTCTCTCCTTTCTCTTGTTCTCCATCTCTCTCTGCCTGGCATAAGAAGCTACAACTTAAATGCATCTTACTTTCTGAAATTCCAGGCACAATCCTTTACTCACATATAAATGAAGACTCTCTAGATGCTTCTATCAGGAGGACTTTTGTCTCACCCTTAGCTCAGGATCTGGGAGACTAACGAGGCAGGCCATAACTGACACTTAGGTTCTAAAAGCTGGGTGTTTGGAGTGGAAGGTGTAGCGTCAGAGGCAAGTCCACGTGGAAGACATCCTACTGCCTTTCAGTTGGCATTAGCCTTAGTGCAGCTGATCCCTACAGCAGCTTCTCCTGCCCTGCACACAGCGAGGACAGTTTAGGATCCCACCGTCACTCTGGTCACCTCTCCAAGTTAGCTGAGACCCATGGCCACCCGGGATGACAAAGTTACAAAGCAGTTGCAGAGACCCATGGGAGCCAGAAGCAGATCCATGAAAACAGAACCTGAGGATGCTGGGATGCTTGTCATCCTCGTGTGTCCAGTGTCTGTCACACCAAAGCCAGGTCTGACCACGACCAGAGCTGATGACAGGAGACAGCCTTTTCCTGGGTTGTCTAGTTGCAGACTCTGAATTCATCCTTTGAACCCAGCCTCTCGTTTTCCTGCTCTCGTGCTGCTATTCTAGGCCTTTCCTGTCTAAAACAGTTCTCACATTGCACCCTGAGCACTCAGGTGCAGGGGGTGGGGCATGGGGTTTCCAAATGCTCTCTGTCTTTGCTACTTCCTGGCTTCCCAAGCTTTCATCCGTGTTGCCTTGGCATGCTTTATTAAGGAAGCAATGGAGAAGACTGATAGCCAGGGAAGAAGTAAAATTCCATCCATTCTTTTTTATCTGTATTTGATTTGTTCAATTCAAACTCAGGGCCTTGTGGATATCAGGCAAGTGTTCTAGCACTGAACATTTACTAGATCCTGTTCATTTTTATTAGCTCCAAAATTTTCAGTTTTGGAGAAAAATAAAATATCCTTAAATGATGATGGTGGTGGTTGCGGCGGTGGTGGTGGTGATGGTGGGTTTGGTGATGGTGTTAGGCTGCAAATGGACTTTTATAGAAGGAAGGAACTGGCTTTTGAGGTATTTCTGAGCCCCAGGTCCATGCACTTTAAGCAAAGCAATGGTATTCTGAATGATACAAGCTGCAGTGCCTGGAACTTGGTAACTGTACAAGGAAACTGTGAGGATGAAGAAAGGTAGTCAGTACGGGTGTCAGTCATCTCTGATTGAGTAACAGACAGGAACATTCAGCCTTCAAGTGCCTGCCACCTGCTGCAAGTGGCACATTTGTGGTAGTAGAGGCAGTTAGTCGAGGGGACCTTGGCTTTGGACTCAGTCTCAGGACCTGGCTCTCTGACACCTATTTGTCCTCTAGGTATCTCAGTTCACAGAGTGCACTTAGCAAGGGTGTATGCTGCCTGACAGGTTCATCCCTTATCCAAGGGAAAAGAGATGGCTAGAGGATGCAGTCGCTGCCCTTCATCTCCAACAGCGAGCACTCCTGTGAGCCCATCTTCATCCCTTAGGTACCATCCCTGTGGCCCAGAGACAGACTATCACTTGCTCTGGTCAAGGCCTCCACTGCAGGAATGGGGCTTTATGAACCATGTGAGGCCACACAGAGTGGCCCATGCCTGTAATATCAGTGCTTAAGAGGCAAAGGCAGGAGAATCAGTGCAAATTCAAGGCCAGCCTGAGTCACAAAGCAAATCTGAGGTCAGTCAGAGCTGTATGTCAAGATTCCTTTGCAAACAAACAAAACCAGTGAGTCCCACCGTTCTGGGCCCCAGTTTCTCTTCATGGCCAGGGTGTGTATGCCCTTACTATCACACGATAATATATTTCACAGGTAATAAAGTCAAAAACGTTCCAGACAATCTCCTTTTTGCTTGTGGGTTTGTTGTTGCTGGCTTGTGCTGTGTGGTTGGTTGTTTTAAGACAGGTTCCAGAATTTTGCATTTTTAGCCCAAGGTGACCTCAAATTTATGACCTCAGCCTCTTGAGTGCTGGATTATGAGTGTGTGTGTGACGACTCCAAGCTAAACATTCCAGTTTGTCTACACTCCTCCAAGATATTGTTTTGGATTAAGGTAGCTTTCTCCTCCTTTCCTGCATCTGAGCTGGGACCACAGATAAGAAAGATAGTTTACCTCCCTTTAAATCGTTGCTTCCCAGAGCAAGAAAGGTCTCGCCCTTCACCACCAAGAGTCACCCGTCTTGTTTCTAAATGGCACCAGGAGGGGCATTTCTTGTCCTCTGAAAAATGTGGGCTGAGTTCCCAAAGCTGAGGATGAATATTTACCTTCTAAAGACATGGGCTGGCTGAGAGGTGGCGAAAGCCAGCCAGGCTCCTGCCTGCAGGGGTGGCTTGTGAGAATGGAGGTGCGCGGATGTACTGGAACAGCCGAGAAAGAAGGGAGACTTCGGGGATGGGTGTGATGTGTTTGAGAAGTACACTTGGTTAAACTAGATGTCTACCCAGGAGCAGTACCGTGCATCTGAAATCCCAGCTGTTGAGAGACTTCCACAGGAGGATCATGGGCTTGAGGCCATAAGGGCTACAGAGTAAGACTGGATGCTGTCCCTGGTTGAGCATTTGCTGGACCCTTGGAAATATTTAACATTCTCCCCTCAGCTTGAACTCTCTCTTGGCACTGATAGAGTTTGGGGTCACCTAATGAAGATCCTTGACAGATGTGGCTACTTCTAACTCTAGAGCAAAATAAGCAGGCACCATGGGAATGATCTGCCAGAGTGTGGACAGAAAGTGACAGTGACTGGTGACCAAGCTGAGCCAACTGGGGGTGACCCATCTTGGAGGCTTCCAGACAAGCCGAGAGACACAGAAATGTGTGCAAGTCATGCAGGCAGCAACCCCGAGGAGCATAAGGCTATCCCGCAACCCTTCCTGTGTCCCAAAAGGTACATGGTATGTCCCCAAGCACCCAACCTTGCTCCCCAAGCCTAAAGCCAGCTACCTCGTGGGAGGCACCAGAAATCCAGCAGGTAACAATACTGTTGTGCCTATGAAATCTATCTTTCTCTTGTGTCTCCCTCCCCCTTCTGCTCGGGACAACAAAAGAAGGAGGAGCAGCAAGACATCAGGCCAGCCTTCTAGTTTGCCGCAGATGGCAGCTTGTAGCCGCCTGGACAACTCACAAGGTTGAACAGGAGCTCTGAGTTTAAGGTTAGACTGAACTGGACTTTTATCCCATCCCCAAATCAGATTGTTCTCAGACCTCAATCCAACCAAGAAAACCCAGGCCCTACAAGAGATCCTGTCTAGAAACAAGTAAGGGGAAGTCACACAATGGTTCCTAAAGGAAGAAAACTGCTGTTTTCAGTATGCATTTTATAAAACTGGCCTTGGGAAGGAAACTGGTGGCTGAGAAATCCCTCGTTCTCCCCGGGCTCTCTGTTGTCTAAGTGGATTGGAAAGGGAAAGGGGTACACACCTAACTATGTGTAGGCTGGGCTAGAACCGATGCTCCTTCTGGTAATCTCATGCAGTCCTGGCCATTTCCTCCCCAGTGATGGAGCAGAAAGACCCCTGGAGGTCAATGGACTGGGCCAAGGTAGTGGGTGCATAGTAAGTTCTAGGACAGAGACTTTGGTACGCAGCCCTGACCGCTGGAGGACTGAGACTACATATCCATTCACCGTCGTCTGCAGCCACCCCACCTTCAAGCACCTCCAAAGAAAGCTCCTTTCCTCCCACATGGCCCATGGCTTCTCAGAGATTAGCATCGCCCACTCCTATCGCTCTTCTTACCACGAGTCCCTTAAGAACACGACGCGGGCAGGGGCTAGCAGGCTTATTTGGAATTGCAGTCTTGTCCTCTACCCATGTAAACCAGACTGTGAGTGCCATGGGGGCAGAACCACAGGGACCTTCTTAGAGGTCCCAGAAAACAGGCTCTAGAGGCAGTGTCTGAAGGCCAAGCTAGCCTTACTATAAAGGGACATGTCTGAGTCACGCAAGTCCCCTTTGCTGTGTTGCGGCCCCAGGTGGCTGTCCCTGGCTAGCCAAGTACATGCACACTCCCCCATCTCTTCATCCACTCCCCTCATGGTCTCAGTATCTATCACAGTCCCCCTACCTCCTCATCCACCCCACCTCACTGCACCCCCCTCCCCGACTCAGCACCCACCAGGTGTGCGCGTTCTCAGCTTCCCGAGTTGTCTGCTCAGCACCCACCATGTGTGCGCGTTCTCAGCTTCCCGAGTTGTCTGCTCCTGGAGCTCAAGAGGTTGCTCACAGGGTGTAAGAATAGCAGCTTTAGCAGCTGTCTTGTCAAAACAGAAGGAGAAGCTGTGAAGTAGTCTGTGAAGCCAGCCAGGTCCTGCTTCCTGTTTCTGCAGGAAGGCAGCAGGTGGGAAAACACCCAGCCTTCCTCTCTTGAAGCACACTGAACTTTCAGAACTATTCTGGGTTCGAGTTATTGTCCTCCTTACCCTTGTCCCTCTCCTCTCTGCTTTCTCCCCCTTCCTCCCCTCCCCTCCCTTCCTCTCCCCTCCCCTCCCTTCCTCTCCCCTCTCCTCTCCTCCACTGAGGAGGATTCTACTGCCCCACATCCTGGGAGCTCCTGAGTCTCTTGGGTCCTTTGCCCTATGTCTGTGGACTAAGAAAAGTGAATTACTCATGGGGGGGGGGCATGCTTCTGTGGCTGAGCTAGAGTAGCCCAGATCGTGATAAAGGCAGCACAGAGCAGAACCCTGTGGAGAGCAGGTGGCAAGAAAGGGGTTGGGGAAAGGATGGGTGGCCATTTGTCACTCCCTGGGGCTGGAAAGGGCAAGAGCCAGAGTGACAGAAATTCAGGTGCAAATGGAGCCACCAGAGGGCGCAAGGTGTCCCCTGGGAGTTCACAGTTCATAGTCACTGAGGGCTCAGGCCCTCCCTTGGCCTCTCTTTGACCCAACCTCTAGAAAACTGGAGCAGTGCCAACCTGCCTGGGGGTGCTAAGGGCCCAGCACCTGCCTCGGTCAGCCTGGGGCTGAGACTTTCAACCAGTCTTTCTCCTCTGCCTCGGCTCACCTCTTCCCTCTCAGCCTCCCTCCTCCCCTCAACTTTCCTCCTTCTCCTCCTCCTCTTCTTCAGCCTCCCTCCTCCTCCTCAGCCTCCC
This sequence comes from Dicrostonyx torquatus, assembly GCA_028555095.1. Taxonomy (NCBI): domain Eukaryota; kingdom Metazoa; phylum Chordata; class Mammalia; order Rodentia; family Cricetidae; genus Dicrostonyx; species Dicrostonyx torquatus. The sequence continues at coordinate 807,081 of JAQHUG010000484.1, read as the reverse complement.
TCCTCTTCCTCCTCAGCCTCCCTCCTCCCCTTCAGCTTTCATCCTCCTCCTCCTCCTCACCCTCTTCTAGGGCCACCCTGGCATAGCAGAGCCTGAATCCCATTTGGACCAGAGATCTGTTCATCACAAGGCCAAGAAGAAGGAACTGCTTCATGCCATGAAGGATAAGCAGAAGCAGAACACAGTGTTTTTCAGGCTGTATATATATATATTATTGGTGTTTGGAAGAGAAAATGGGAAGATTAAAAAAATAGCCAATTTCAGCACTGTTTGAAAGAGCTGAAGGGCATTCATTGGCCAGTAATGTGCCAGCCGAGGCACTTCCCCTGAAAATGGCTGTCTCTGAAGGGCTGTTTCCCAGGCCACAGCTCTGCCCACAGAGGAATTTCCCAGCTCTGTAGTGTGAACGCTGCAGAGTGAGGGGGGGGGCAGGGAAGGAGTATCTGTGTTGAGACCACGCTGCCTATGACAGTGAAATGAACGTGAAGGGAGAACAGAAGGGAGGAGAGAGGATAAGAAGGGGGGGGAGAAAAGAATGGGAGGGGAAGAGAAAAGGATGGGAGGGGAGAAAAG
>JAQHUG010000484.1:779534-805358 GCA_028555095.1 Dicrostonyx torquatus | reverse complement strand
TGGGGAGAAAAGGATGGGAAAGGGGAAGAAAAAGAAGCAAAGAGCCCTAGGTTTTGAGGTCCGTGTATTCATTGTGACTGTCACATGCTCTTCATGGACACATTTATGCAAGGACATACCCCTTGGTAAAAAAAAAAAAAAAAAAAAAAGCTATCCCTGCCCACTGAATGAATGACTGGAAGGGACCCAGTGCTCCTGTCCAGTACATAGCTCATCTCTTAGAGTCTCCCCCAGAAAACTCAACCCAGGCACCTGGGGTCTGAGACACAAGAGGCCAACAACCCTTTCCCACACATGTACCCCAACTGAGGGACCTCACTTACTGATTTCCCTACTTGGGAAGAACTTAGTTGTCAGGGGAGACATGAGCAGTCAGCTCCTGGAATTTGGACCAATCCTTGCGCAAGGGAAAATGGTGCACCCTAATCCACCGAATCCCCCTTTCCGGGTGTGGACAGTCAGGCTGAGGGCCTACATCAGACACACACTGGCTCCCCACAGCGCTGTGGGAGATGCAGTGGCTTCAGTCTCCAGCCTGAAAGCATTTCCGGTGCGCTTGGGCACTGCAAATTGAGTCTAGCCTGCTGGTCAGCCGTGCCCTTTCTGAGGGCAAACACAACTCCAGTGCTTCCAGGAGGGAGCTTGAAAGCAACGCCAGCCTGACTGTGGGGCCAGCCTGACTGTGGTGCCAGCCAGTGGAAAATTATCCCATGCCCCCAGAGCAGCAAAGCCCTGAGGGGATTCCGCAGAGTGGTGCTGCCCCCTGCTGGCAGGTGCCGGCTGAGCCAGCGGGTGTGCTGGGCTAACTCCAAAGCCCAGGCATGATAAAAATGGAAGGCCTGAGTCCAAAGGTTTTTGTTTTTTGGCCATGAGGAAAGAGAGTGGACAGTTTCATACTGAAAACCTCCGAGAGTTCTTTCGCATTTTAAAACCTTGTCCTTCAAGGTCAGGAGGTAATGTAGGTAAGTGTTGGGGCACCAGTGAGAGACTGGAGCCTTCCACAGACTGGAGGCTGCTGTAAAGTCTACTTGCCTGTAATAAACATGAATTGGTTTGTCTTAAATTCTAATTTGACTAGTTGGTTTTCTTTTTCAGAGAATTGCTAAATTTTGTTTTGATGCTGAGCTAATTTTATTGTTATTTAAATGTTTTCGTTATGTCTACTCCTTGCACCCTGTGCTCGTTCCATAGGACATTTTTCACATACGGAGCATATTCATCCCACACCCCCTTCACCGTTTCGCTCCTCGAGGCAGGTTCCATCGTTCCCTATACAGTCGCACCTCTACTTTGCTTATCTACATGCATGACTCCACTTATCTATATTAAATCTAGGAATCGCTGAATTCATCTACTATAATGACCTCCAGTTGTATCCATTTATCATGTAAATGACAAAACTGTTCTTCTCTGTGGCTGGAATAACTTCCATTGTGTATACAAACCACACTTTCTTAGCCATCCCGCTGTTGTTGGACACCTAGGCTGGTTGCATGGTTTCACGCTTGTGCATGGGGTGGCAGTAAGCATTGCTGTGGAACTGTCTATGGGATGCGTCAGTTTGGATCCTTTGGATAAATACCCAGGAGTTCTGTGGCTGTGTCATGTGGCAGATCTACTTTTAGTTTCCTTAAAGATTTTTACTTACTAAAGTGTTGTATCTATGTGGAGTGTGTACGCATGAACGCAGACCCCTGCAGAGTCCTGAAGAAGGCATCAGATCCCTGGAACTGGAGCTGCAGGCAGTTGTGGGCAGCCCAGTGTGGATGCCTGGGACAGAACTTAGGTCCTGAACACAACAGCTACACACCTTTAATCACCGAGCCGTCTCCCTAGCCCCTAATTTTGGTTTTAAAGGAATTTCCACACCGACTCCTGTAGAGGCTGACGTGGTTTACACTCCACCTGCAGAGTCTGAGGGTCCCCTATTCCACGTCCTCCTCAGCGTTTGTTGTCGCTAGCATTAGCTTTCTCAACATCTGCCCCCTGATGGGGTCTCCATGTCGTTTTCATCCGCATTTCTCTGACGGTGAGCAAGGCTGAGCACTCTTCCAAATGTCTAGTGTAAATGTGTGCGTCATCTTTGGAGAGCTCTGCTCTCTCCCCTAGCCCCTTTATGTTGGTTTATCTGATTGTTGTTTAGTTTCTGGAGGATTTTGCATACTCTAGCTAATTCTCCTCTGTTTGGATGTGCAACTTGCAAGGGTATTCTGAAAGCTGTCTCTTTAGCCCATGCTGTATAGAAGTCCTCTAACTTCGGGAGGTCCCGTTTGTCAGTTGTTGGCGTTGTGTCCCAAGCAACTGGAGTCCTGTCGGAAAGCCCTAGCCTGTGTACGTCTTAAGGTATTTCCCTATTACATCCTTTTCAATGATACATGGTTGTTTGGAGTCGAATTTCCCAAGAAATAGCTTCTGCGATAGAGATTTGCACATAGGACATTGGTACCACCTATGAAGGGTTAGCCAGTGACACAGAGAAGCAGGAGAGAGTGGGCTGTGGTGCATTTGTAACTGGTCCCTGGCAGCGTAGGACTGGATGGAGATGCCCGGTGTCCTCTCCTTAACAGAGGGACTGCTTTGGCATATTCCGCATCGCCCGAGGTGAGAAGGCCAACTGTGGGAGAGACTAGAACACCAGTGAGTGGGGAGGAAGCTTGTGTCCTTCGGGGGTCTGGGTGGCAGCACACACTCTGGTGACTTTGTGTGCTTAGGAAGGGACACCCAGCCATGCTCTCCAACCTGTAGGAGTATTAGACATAGGTCCTCTTGAAGGCAAATGGGAATCCTGCAGCCCAGATGAACCAGAGAGAGTGGGGGCACTCACTGTCCATGTGGGGGCAGCACTGGGTCAGTTGACTGAGAAGCTGTAGTCTGCCTGACACTGAGGGGCTGGGCCTAAGGGACATTGTGGGGGACTCTGAGGGTGGCTGGTCCTTAACAAGGGGCCTTATAACAAGCTTGTGAGTATGCACCCTGGAGTTAGCCTACTATTTAAAACCTACACCACATTCATTGTGTAACTCAAATTTTCTGGGCCTCAGTTTCCCCGTAGCAATGATACAAAGAGCAATTTAATTAACATTAACTGTGCACAAGCACCCTCAAAAATGTCCTTTCAGCTCACAATTCTGCCATTGGACAGGGATCAGGGTGTGGCAAGTCAGTCTTCAGTGGAGCCTAGCTGGGAAGTCAGATGGGGTGGGTGACCAGGAGGCCAGCCTCAGGTTCAAGTCCTCAGATAGGGGCCCTAGTGGCTGTCTCCCTGGCAGGGCGGCAGGACGCCTTGCCTATGGTTCTGAGCTCTGAGAGAGCCAAGGGAGGAGCCAGCCTTTAGCTCCTGGGTTGGAAGCAGGTACTGCTTTCACCATTTTCTAAGTCAGAGTGAGCTCCACAGTCAGACCAGGCTCGAGGCCGAGAGAGATGGGACCCCCTTTACCAGCAATGGCAGGCATTGTAGGGAGCGGTGCTGCAACCAGGCTCCTGCAGCAGATCAGAGCCGAGCCTGGCACCCAGGGGCCCATCTGTGTACCCAGCGTCATAGCTGAAGAGACCAAGAACCCTCTGACACAGGCTCACATGAATAGAAAGGCATGGGGCTGTTATTTAAGTCCAAAATTTCAAAAGTCACTTATCACACCGCATTACCAGCCATGAGCTCTTGGCCAAGGCACTGAACCCATCTGAGCCCCCCATTACTCCCGTGATAGCAGCAGGTGTCATGGAGACGATATGGGAACACCACAGACGCCAGTGGGGAAGCACCATGGTGGACATGAGGGAGAGCTGTCTGCACAGTCTTCCTGTGACCACCAGGACTGAGTCAGCTGATCTGGCTAAGCGGGTGTCCCCTTCCGCCCTTGTTGCGTGTGCATCCACCCTGAAGCTATGGCCTGGAAGAAGACAGCTTTCCTGACTAGGACAGGATGACTTTCCACTTAATGCTATAGAAGTAGCTACACTCTCTGCTAGAGCCTCCAAACAGCCCCAAAGGAGTCCAAGAAGGGCATCTCAACCCGCGTGCCTTGCAGAAGGACAGGTTAGTTGGAGGTTATCAGCTGAGCCTCGTTCATTATGGAACTGTCTCTTACTACAAAGATGTGCATCTGTATTTACCTCTCTTGGCTCCAGCCAGTCAGCTAGGGTAACTGAGGGAGCAGCAGGAGGGACTGTGGGGCCCCACCCACCAGCAAGCCTTTCTGTAGCAGTCATTAATAGGCGTGCACAACAGGCCCTTAGCTCTCAGGGGCCTGGTTACACAGAGGAGACTCCAGCCCTCCCTCTCCCTTTCCCAGACCATCTCCCTGGTGAGTCCCCAGGGCCCCTTCCCCGTAATCCACATGGTGCCAGAATCCTGTCCCTGGAGGGCAGGAGGCCAGGCCACTGGAGGCTGCCTGCCACCCCTGGAATCTCTGTTCCTCAACTGGATCTTCCTCGGCAATCCTCACTCTTCTGTCCTGGTACTAACAGAGTCTGTGTCTTTACTGAATTTGTTCCTCATCAGAATCGCATCTGGTGACTTCCTGATTAGCTCTCTGTTGAAGCTGGTTTTGTAGCTTTGCTCAGATTTGGAGGCGGTGGAGAATATCCTATAGTAAAATCACCTCTGTGTTCTCGCTGTGTTGACTTCCTTTGCTCCCAACCTCTCAAGTCAGGTGGAGAAAAAAAGCCTGGATGTGTTTCCTAAAAGTCTGAGAACTGATTATAGGCTTTGGAAGGTCCCATGGCACCCCTTCTACAGCCACAGACACCTGTCCCCAGCTTCAGGAAAATGTGACTTTTGAGGGAGAGTGGCTGAGACTGGGCTCCGAGGGCATGCCTGGGTTCAAGTCAAAGATTCTCTGAGCTTCCATGTCTTCATCTCTATGATGAGCAAGCCAAGTACACACCTGAAAGGTGATCTGCACAGCTCAGCTGGGAAAGAATCCCTGTCAACACCCAGGCCCAAGCACCTTCCGGGGCACATCCTCCACAGTGTAACGGCTGTGACGGGCAAATGACGCTCTGGGAAAGCAACTGTGTGCAGAGCGAGCATGCTACCACATAAATACCAGTTTCGTTCTGCTAAGAATAGCTAGCACATGACCTTGGGTCAGTCACCCTGTCTGGGCTTGCATATTCAGGTACCACCAGGAAGCAGGAACAGGCTGGAAATGAGAGAAGTGGGCGTGACGGAAGGTGTGTCACACTGATACTTGCGGTGGCCGGTCCTCCCCTGGGAAGGGGTTCGTTCCCACGGGAAATGAGTTTGGGATACTTTGGGTGTCACAGTTTGGATCTGTAATGTAGAAATGTCCTACTGGACTGATGTTTTAGGAAATTGCTTGTGGTAAGACTTTATATTGTTATTTGTGTGTGCGTGCGTGTGTGTGTGTGTGTGTGTGTGTGTGTGTGTGGTTGCATGTGTGCATGCACCACAGGTATTTCTGTGCTACCAGAAGCCAGAAAAGGACACCAGATACCCTGCAGTAAGAGTTACAGTTGTGAACTATCAATATGGGTGCCAGGAACTGACCTTGGGTCCTTTGTTTTCTTTTGTTGTTTTCGTTGTTGAGACACGGTTTCTCTGTGTAGCCCTGATGTCCTGGAACTTGCTTTGTAGACCAGGTTGGCCCAGAACTCAGAGATCTACTTGTCTCTGCCTCCCCAGTGCTGGGATTAAAGGTGTGTGTCATCACCACCCGGCTGACCTTGGGTCCTCTGGAAAAGCAGTAAGTACTCTTAACTGCTGAGCCATTGCCAGCCCAGAGGCTATGGAACTGTCATGGGGGAACCTGTGAAGGTTATACTAGGGCCACACTGCCTGTCACACTCTTTGTCCCCCCCATTTTTTCTGATTCTTTTTTTAAATCTAATGTCTTTTTTTTAAAAAAATTAGATTAAAAAATACCAATCCAAATTCCCACTCCCTCCCCTCTTTCCAGTCCCTCCACACACCCTCCCACCCCACCCACCTCTAATCCTAAGAGAGGCTAAGGCACATTGCTTTGTGGAAGGTCCAAGGCCCTTTCTACTACGTCTAGGCTGAGCAAGGTATCCATCCAAAGAGAATAGGATCCCAAAAAGCCAGTACATGCAGTGGGGATAAGTCCTGGTGCCACTGCCAGTGGCCCCTCAGTCTGCCCCAGCCATACAACTGTCAACCACATTCAGAGGGACTAGTTTGGTCCTATGCTAGTTCCTTCCCAGTCCAGCTGGAGTTGGTGAGCTCCCATTCAGGAAGACTGTTTCAGTGGATGAACCCATCATGGTCTTGACCTCTTTGCTCATATTCTCATTCCTTCTACTCCTCAACTGGACTTTGGGAACTCAGTACAATGCTCTGCTCTGGCTCTCTGCCTCTGCTTCCATCAGTTGCTGGATGAAGGTTCTATGGTGACATTTAAGATATTCATCAGTCTAACTACAGGGCAAGGCCAGTTCAGGCACCCTCTTCTCTATTGCTTAGGGTCTTAGCTGGGGTCATCTTTGTGGATTCCTGGAAATTTTTCTAGAGCTAGGTCTGCTTCCCTTTCCACTCTGACGTGAGCAGCCTCTGACTTGGGTGGCTGCTGCTACTGCTGGGGACTGAATCGCCCTCCTGGACCGAAACCCTTACTCGGAATAGCTTCTTCCTCCATCAGGTTGATTTTGTTGGGTAATTTGGTCACAGGAATGAGAAAGTAACTGGAACACTGGGTTAAATAAAACATAACAGAAGCCTTCAGTTAGATTTCTCAGGACCTTTAAAAAGGTGCTGCTGCAGGGATGTATCAGCAGGCAGGACAGGCCTTCTGGGTGGGCTTCTGCAAACGTCCCCGACCACCAACTTTCCACTGGATGTAACTGGCCGATTCTAGGGCAGCATCTCACCCACCTTCCTGGCCTGACCTTCAGTCTCTGAGATCAGTCAGGGGTGTGTGTCAGGTGACACAGGACATGGGGTTCTGTCCCTTCGTTGTTGACTTGTACAATTATGTCTGATTCTATGTGATTCGTGGCATGGCCTAGTCAAATCTGGGTGTGGATATCCCTGCGTGGCTGGAGTGTCCCTAGGCAGGACGTCAGGGAAAGGAGACAATGACCGGCCCCTCTGTTATTTAGAGAAGGCCAGGAAACTGCCCTGGCTCTTGTTTACTGAACCCAACCTTGGTGTAACTCATGTGGGGTCCAGCAAAAGCCACTTCTTTCGTTTGCTCTTCCAACCCTTTCCTTGACAGCAGCAATTTTGTACCCATTTTGCAGATTTCTGTGTAGAAGTTAGCTAGTAAAAATAGCAAACCCTTTCTCAAGCAGAATTTAGACACAGAGGGACACTCCTAGGTTAGAGTCGATTACCGCCTGTCTCTCTGTGCACACCTCATCCTGGGGGGGCCCTCCTAGGCCAGAGTTGATTACCGCCTGTCTCTCTGTGCACACCTCATCCCAGGGAGTAGGGGGGACACTCCTAGGTTAGAGTCGATTACCGCCTGTCTCTCTGTGCACACCTCATCCTGGGGGGGCCCTCCTACGCCAGAGTCGATTACCACCTGTCTCTCTGTGCACACCTCATCCCAGGGGGTAGGGGGGACACTCCTAGGCCAGAGTCGATTACTGCCTGTCCCTCTGTGTACACCAACCACATCCATCAGTGGATCCAGTCAGATGCTCTGTGAAGCACCATCTATGGTCTGCACCACTACTTCCAGGGTGACATCACCTCTGTGCCTGTTATCAGGCAGATTCCCAAGCTCACTGGCGACCCAGACGTCTTATCTAGACCCTGTATCCTGCATTTTAACAAGCATCATAAGCTCTCCGAAGTCACAGAGCCACCAGTGAAACGGCAAAGAGGCCCTCAAGTCTGGCTTGCCTGGTCTCACGCCCCAGCCCTGGCCATTGCCAACGTGTAGCTCTCTGAAGACTTCAGCGCTGTGTTCCATACTGCTGCGGGGAAAGTAAAACCAACTCGCAGACTTACGAGAGAGCTGAGGAAGACAAGTCAAGAAGACTCTTTGGCATGGGTAAAATAAATTTTGCCCATGAATATTAAGTAAATAAAGAGAAGCAGATAAACAAATAAATTAAGCATATATGGTTACCAATCCTGAAATACTAAGCAAATAAATACTAAGCTGGTACTATGATATTATTTGGAGGCATTCTCAGCTCTTAACTGTCCTCATGGAGGCCAACAAGTCACTGCAATGCAGAGTCCGGGAGTCAACCTTCAGCCCCAACATCCACCCCTGCGAGGGAGTTGAGCAAGCATGGGTGCAAGTCTGGCTCCTCCATGGTTGCAGGCATTGAGTAGGTGCAGTAACAATTGTCACCAGCAGAGGGGAGCATAAACATAAGTTTCAGAGTAGAATTTGTTGGGAATCCTGAGGGTGAAAGGCTCTGTAGGGTATTAGGCTAGGATCAGCATTTGTTCAAGAAAAACCCCCTCCAGACATCTACATATGCGCATGCACGCGCGCGCGCGCGCGCACACACACACACACACACACACACACTTGTAGAAAGTAACATCCGGAGAGGTTCACCAGGCAGAAAGTGTTTCCCTCAGGTTGCCCAGAAGCCGCCCTGAGCCGGCTGCGCGCCCCTGTCTTCCCTGAGAGCTCAGAAAGCACCTCGTTAGCTGTTGATTTTATTTTCGCCACCCAGTCTGGCCCTGGCAGGCCGTGGGCAGAGCACTGGCTGCATCGCCTTTCTAGGGAGGCTCTTGGCAGAGCTCCAGAGTGGGGCCGCCTGTTCTGTTTGAGGGAGAGCTGGAGTAGGCGCTTCACCCAGCACTCTCAGCAAACTTTCTCCCTGAAAAGTTGGAAGGGTGAGAATGGGTGAGGTGTTAGGGTGGACTCACCAGATGATGCACTGAATGAGGAATAAGGGAGCCCGTGGCTGGAGTACATGCTGTGTGCCACTCACCCCGACCCCCACGACTTCATTAACCTTCTATAGAGGTAAACCCTGAAGGCTCAGGGAGCTCAGGTGACTTACCCAGAGCCACACAGCTAGTGAAAAATCAAGATGATGATGGTGACATTTACCATCCACTGGGAGACTAGCATGTTTGTGGGCTCAGAGGTGACCAATCCATGTTTGATTGATCCTATCTATGAGTTCAGTAAGTCCTTCTGTCTGTCCTGTAGCCTGTGCCTTCCTTCTGCCCCACGCTGCCCAAACCTGGGAAGCGCTGTCCCCCTTCTTCACCCCGTCTCTCACCTTCTGAAGTACTAAAACACCCATTTACTGCACACTGAAAGTTTCCTTCACTCAGTCACACCCTGGTGAGAGCCGCGGCCATGGGCTTGCACACTTTTCTGCTGATAGTTGCCAGTCCTGCAGATCCAGATGCCTTGCTAGGCTGTCCTGAGAGGTCCAGGTCCAGCAGTATGACAGTGAGGAGGGGACACACTGCTCACCCCTCTCACCTGGTTATCTGGGACTCCAAAAGTGTATTGTTCAAAAGGGATGAGACAGTGTCCTTCTCTTTTGCTCCCACAGAAAGTGGGGCCAGCACAGTGAATGCTGTCACCCCAGATGCCACTGTCCTGCCCTTGTACAGTACACAGGACACCAGGCAGACATGCCACTTTGTCTCCCTCTCCTGAAGAAATACTGCAGGTGGCCTGGTGTCCAGCGGTGACAGAGGAGGAAGAACACCTGTGGCTTCTTTTCCCTCCCCTGAATACTGGGTCTGTCCTGCTGGCACTGTAGAGCTCTCTCCTGAGTGGCCTGGAGTGAGGCATGGCTGTTCCCGTCAGGTTAACCAAGCCTCATTTAAACTGACACTTGTTTTGGGTAGGAACGGGAAGATCTTCCTGAGATAAAAATCGAGCTGTGACTGGATTCCATCTTCACCTTCGGGTTTGTCCATAAGCTGCGAGTTCTGTGAGGACTCCATTGCTGAGATTCTTTCTGTCACTTTGGCAGCCACCGCCTGGGCATGGTAGACAGAGTGAAAGGTTTGAGAACTCCCAGCCATGTGGAAGTTCAGATGGTGGAAGAGAGAAATGGCAAAGAAAAAAAAAATGCACCCTGATGAACCTTGAAGACATTATCCTGGGCAGCATGTCCAAGGTCCCTCATGGAGCCAGGGACAGGCCTGAAAGAGGAACCTGGCCGCATCATTGCCTTAGAGATAATCCTGGCTGCCCCAGTTTATGTCCCTTGTGTGACCAAACACACAGTAAGAAACAGCTTAACGGAGGAGGGCCTTACTGTGGCTCCCAGTATCAGGGGACACAGTTTGTCACAGCAGGGAGTCCATGCCTGGCAGCAGAAGTTTGAGGTAGCTGGTCACATTGCATCCACAGGCAGGAAACAAAGTGGACAGGAAATGAGGCCAGGCTCCAAAACCTTTAGTCCCGCCCCCTAGTGTCTCACTTCCTCCAGCAAGGCTCCACCTCCTAGAGGTTCCACAACCTTCCAAAAGAGGTCCAGAGCTGGGGGACTAAGTGTTCAAACACACTGTGGGGGACCCTTCACCTTCAGGCTCTAGCAGGTGCGCTGATTATTTAGTTTGTGAAAAGACAGCTACGAGCTCTCTTGCCATCCTTTTTTCAGCTCTATGGATGACTTCCTGGTAAGGAAAAAATCTACCTCAGACCAGAGCCTGGAGAATGGAAAGTTTTTTCTGTAATATTTATCCCTGCAAAATAAATATTTGCACCTCCGTCCGGACCCAGACTGTCCCCACTGACAGCTTCCTGGGCCCTTCTGAACATCCAGTCACTCCAGAGGCAGGGACAGGGTGATCAGGCAACCGGTTCTTTTTCATTTTCACTGGGTTTCTTGCAGCTGGAGAAGAGGCTGCCAAATGACCTGCCTAGGAGGGTGGAGCCAGGGCTGGGTAGGGACAGGAAGCTCTGAGTGTGATCCTGGGGGAACACCCAACCCCAGAGAGCAAACTGGGGCTCCCCACTCGCAGGTTTGGAGCAATGTAGCTGCTCCCTGGAGTCAGCCTGCAGATCCATTCCCATGTTTCCCTACGGTTCCTTTCTTCCCATCAGCAGTTGCTCAGAGGGGCCGATAACATGCCTGGGTTGAACTAGGAAGCACTGAGAGGGGCGTGGGTTCCACACTCTCTGCATCCTGGTCCATGGGCTGAGCTACTGCTCTGTGGCTGGACAGCCCTCTATGAACCAGGCCAGACTTTGTCCTCAGCTGCGGCCCTAAGGCATCTTTCTATGGCCTGTCACTCATTACCCATGGGGCTTATTTTAGGCCTTTCAATGTAGATGCTCTTCCTTGTCTTTAGACTTTGCACAGGCTGTTTCTACCATCTGTGATTTCCCCCTGTCTCCCTCCCTCCCTTCCTTCCTCCCTTTCTCCCTTCCTCCCTCCCTCCTTCCCTCTAGGGTCCTGCTCGCAGAGGATCCCCTCTGCTACAGGCTGCCCCATCACTGACCTCCCCACCCACCCCAGCACACACTCTGCCTCGTCACCCCAGACACCTCCTACTCCCACTGAGCACACGGGCCTACATCTTGGTGTTCATTTCGTTTCCCGTTCCTGCCCCGCAGCTGCAGCCTCTGAGAGCAGGTGCTTCAGGACACTGTCTTGGTCGGGGCCTGGTCACGTGGTGTGCTCACTGAATATTTATTTAGTCTTTGAGATTAGGGCTGAGTAGGATGAAATTTCCCCTGTGTGTCACTTGGTCTTCCACACCCTCCGCCAAACCTCGGCACAGATCACAGCCGTGGAAATTCTTCGACCAGCTCCTCTCTGAAGGCCGGGAGGCCAAGGACTCAAAGGGCTTTAAGTTTGAGCCAAGGACGCCCCGTAAGGGGAGTGTTAGTATAAGCCGCAGATTGAGGTCCCAGGAGAACAGCTGTGGGCCTGAATCAGACTGAGGAGGCCCCAGGGAAGGGTCTAGAGTGGAGCTGGGTAGGGAGCAGGAAGGTTGGGCTGAGGTGTGTTTGAGTCCTGGCTGCCAGGTCACAGGCAAGGGCCAGACAGTGGTGAGCTTGGGCAGAGGTTCAGCACACAGTAGGACGTACCGAAAATGCTGCCTGTGTGTCCATGAGCTGAGCACGCCACAGGCTTGGCTGCACTGATTTCTCATGGGAACACCTCTTAGTAGCCCAGTCACTGTTCCTAAGTCACCCAGTGACAGTAGGAGAGGTCAAGCAGGGAGGGCCATTTCCCCAAAGTTCCAGGTTTTGTCAGGCCAGCCTAGGGCTCGGAACCCAAATCCGTGGGGAGACATGGTTTCCCCGACCCCAGTCATGCTCAAAGCGAAGTCTTTCATTGCAGTCTACACAGTTCTGACTGGGAGCTGGGAGCTAGCTGGACTCATTGATTTTTTTTCACTTTGGACAGCCATGGGTCCTCTGAGCACCCTCTCTGTGGCCTTTGTGGAGGAGAACGAACCCCTGCCTTCAGGAAAGTCAAATGACTCAGCTTGCACCTACTCATGAAATTAGGGGTGATTTCTTTTGTTTTTGCACCTTAAAAATCTTCAGGTTTGTTTTGTTTGTTTTAATGGGAGTAAGTAAGGAAGTAGCCTGTGAAGCACCTAGAGATTATCAGTCCTTTTCCTGGCTCTTGTTCTGGCATGTCCTTTTCTTCTTTCTCTGCACACTGATATCTTCCCTACTTTGCAGTTGTAGCTCTGGTGCCAACTCTGATTCTAAGCACATGCTTTTCTATGGTAGAAAGCTGCAAGAACCCAAGATGACTGCAGGTTGTGTAGAAGGCAAAGGCAGCTTTCCCTTGGGATGAGCCTGTGGCTAGGCTAGTCATTGTCACCTAACAATCTGCCCCACCCCACCCCCACACACCAGGATTACCCTTGCAAATGTCACCTGAAATCTATGTGCTGCAATAGGCCGGCCCTTTGAGAAATAGCCATGCTGTGGACAATGAAGAAACTGAGGGACAGAAGGAGGCTGGACCTGGGCAGCAAAAGGACAAACATCTCAGGCCCCAAGGTTACAGGCGTAGGAGCGAGCCCTGCTGGTGTTTGACACTATCTGTGTGTTCTCTTCAAGTCCTGACTTCAATAGAGATAGCAAGGGTGCCTGCTTCTGAAGGGAAGCTGTCTTAGGGTTTCTGTTGCTATGAAGAGACACCATGACTATGGCAACTCTTATAAAGGAAAATATTTAGTTGGGGTGGCTTGTTTACAGTTCGTAGGTTCAGGCCATTCTCATCATGGTGGGGAACATGGCCATGTGCAGGCAGGCATGGTGCTGGAGAAGGAGCTGAGAGTCCTGCATCTTCCAGGCAACAGGAAATGCTCTGAAAATCACACTGAGAGAAGCTTGAGCAAAAAGAGACCTCAAAACATGCTCCCACAGCAACACAGTTCCTCCAACAAGGCTGCACCTCCTGATAGTGCCGTTTTTATGAGCTTATGGGGACCAATTATATTCAGACTATCAAAGAAACCATTTCAGTCAGTGATGCCAGGAAAATGGATAGCCCGTGTGCAGAAAAGGAATCAAGATCCCAGTCTCTAGCCATATGCAAATCAACTCAAAAGATTTAAATATAAGATCCCAAGCTCTTAACTACCAGGCAGAAACAGAGGAAAAATGCTTTGGGACACTGATCTAGGCAGTAATTTGGGAATAGGATGCCCTTACTGCTGGTAACAAAAGCAAAAGCAGATGGATGGATTCTGTCAAATCAGAAGGCTTCTTCATAACAAATGAGCCAATCAACAGACCAGAGAGGAAATAGGAGGAGGCACTTGTGAACTATGTATCTGGTAAGGGATTAATACCCAGGGTTTATGAGGCTCTTAAAGAACTCAACAGCCTAAAATTAATCTGATTAAAAATGAGAGAATGACCTAAATAGATATTTCTCAAAAGAGGATATACAGCAGAAAGAAAAAATTATGCTCAAAATCACTCATCAAATTCAAATGAAAACCACAGGAGAAATGGTCTAGCCCCAGCAAGATGGGTATTGTCAAAAAGGAAGAAAATGTCAATGCTGGCATGGTGGCACAGGTCCAGGAAGAGTGGGAGACATGTACGCCCAAGCCATCCTGCCACTGGGTTTAGCCAAGAAATGGAATTTGTATGTTAAGGAGACATTTAAACTCGAGAGCTGACCATTGCACGTCTTACTTAGCCTCGTGTAGATACAACCTCAGTTTTTATTGGATAGATAAGGAAAGCGGTTTCTATAAACATGAAATAGCATTCAGGCATAAAGTGACTTGCTACCTGAAATGCTATCATTTCCAGCAACACAAATGAATCTGGAGGACCATGTATGAAGTAAAATAAGAGAGATCCAGGAAGCCAACTCATGGATCTCAGAGAAGTGGAGGATGGGATAGTGAGTTACTGGATCCTAGAAAGGCTGCTGTGGAGGGATGGGGAAAAGACTGGCTGTACAGGGTACAAGGAGTAGGAGGTGAGTTTTAATATTCTATTGCAGAGAAATGGCATATATCTGAAGTGGCAGGCCCTCTTCAGGATCACTGCACGTGTGTGTGTGTGTGTGTGTGTGTGTGTGTGGTGTGTGTGTGTGTGTAGTACACTGTATCTCATCATACGCAAATCACCATGTGCTGGCTTTATTTCTTTATTTCTTTTGGTAGTGCTGGGGATGGAACCCAGGGCTCTAAGGATGCCAGGGAAGCAGTCTGCCACCATGCTACTTCTCGGTCCTTTGCCTTTTTGAAAACTCTTTATTGGAGCCAGAGAGATGGTTTGGAGGTGAAGATGCTGTTGCCAAGCCTGATGACCTGGGTTCAATATCCAGAACCCACGTGGTGGGAGGAGAAAGCTCTGTAAGCCGTCCTCTGACCTCCACCCGCAAGCTGTAGCATGCACACACGTACAAACACACAAATAATAAAAATATAATTATTTCACCGATTAATCAAAATGTGTTAACTAAAAATGAAAATGACCCTCAGTTTCCAGCTGGAGATGGTGATCCTGTCGTCCCTTCTTCGGAAGGCCGCAGAAAAATTCAGTGTAAAACATAGCACACAAACCTCTTAGGATCAAACATGGAGGGAAACATTCATGACCCAGAATCCTGTAGGGGATAATGAATGGGGACATCAAGACCGACAAAATTTACAGAAAGAATACACACATTGGATTTCATCAGCGATGAACACTTTCATGGGGAAAGAATTTATTTTACCCTGCAACTTCTGGGTGACAATTCATCATTGAGGGGAGTCAGGGCAGGAACCAGAAACAGGAACCTGAAGGCAGGAACCGAAGTAGAGTCCATGGAGAAAGCTACACATTGGTTTACTTCCCATGGCTGGCTCTGCTCATTTTCTTCTATACCTCAGGCCCACCTTGCCCAGGCATGGCACCACCCACAGTGCTCTGGGCCCTCCTACATCAATCATTAATCATAAAAATGAAATTGAGAGTTGGTGGCAGGTTTCTGCAGCTCGCACTTTTTCTGGCTGATGGTAATGCTTTGGTTTTTGTTGTTGTCATTGTTGTTTTGTAAAACAAATTTATTTATTCATTTATTTTACATTCTGGCTGCAGTTTCCCCTCCTTCACCTCCTCCCAGTTCCTCTCTCCCATCTCTCCCCTCCTTTCCCACTCCCCAAGTTCACTCCCCCTCCATCTCTGTTCAGGAGAAGATAGGTCTCCCATGAGTATCAACAAAACATGGCATATCAAGTTGCAGCAAGACTATGAATAATTAACACTTTTTGAACCCCAAAAGGCTAGTCAACAAAGAAGGTATTTGAAAATTCTATATATGGTAAGGGTCTAGTATCTACAATATATAAAAAGCTTCAGTATATGAACATCTCAATAACAAAAAAGCCAAACTAAGATAATAAATAACCAATCCGAAAGTGAGCAAAGAATTTGTACTAGACACCTTTCTAATGTTCAAAATCACTCATCAAATGCAAATCAAAACCACGGGAGAAATGGTCTAGACCCAGTGAGGATGAGCATCATCAAGAAGGAAGAGGGCAGCAATGCAGGCATGCTGGCACAGGTACAGAGAGAGTGGGAAGCCTGCTCATAGAAGAAATCATATTTCTGAAGTAGAAACGCCAATCGCCAAAGAGTCTGTGCAATGGTGGATGATGCCATCAGTCAGCTGAGAAAAGCAAACCTGACCATAATGAGAAGCCACTGTACATGCAATGGGATGGTTGTGGCTTCTAAACTGAAATTTACAAATGTTAGTGAGGATTTGGGGAAACATGAGCCTTTATACAATGCTGGTGGGGATTTACAGGGGTTCAGCTGCTGTGGAAGAGTCTGAGGATACCTCAAAAACTTTGACACATAATTACATACAATATTGTCCAGCAACTTAATCTTAACAATACACCCAAAATATCTGAATATTTTAAAAATTGAACATGAATGTTCATGTAAGGGCTACTCATAGTAACTAAGAGCTGGAGACTACCCAAATGTCCCTCAATAAATGAGGGAATAAGCAAAATGTGGTATATCTATTCAATGGAATGGTACTCCCACATAACAAAGGAAAAATACTGATAAATGCTGCAACATGCATGAATCTCAGAAACATTGTGCTGGGTGGCGGGGAGGAGCCAGACACAGGGGATAGCATACAATGTGGGCCATTTCTGTGAAATGTCCAGGATGGGCAAGTAAGTTAAGATGCAAAGATGGGAGCTGATTCCTAAATAGGCAGCAAGGTTCCTTTTGGGATGGTAAAAATGTTTAAGAGACTGGCGATACAGCCCTGCAGAACATTTCCCTAACATGTGCAAGTCCCTGAACTAGAAAAAGTGGTTCATGGACAACATTGTGGCTCTTCTGAGCCACAATGGCTAGCTTTGGGCAGCATGAACATTGTCTCAATGTATAAAAGTAGCATAATACGGAGGTGGCAGCTGGGAAGGTGTATTCCTTAGGTTTTTTGTTTTTTTCTATAGCCAAAGACCCTGACAAAAGCTACTTAAGAGAAAGAGGTTTTGCGGGGAGGGACTTACAGACACAGAGAGAGAGTTTATCCTGGCCAGGAAGATGTGGTGGCAGGTACAGGAGGCTGGCTTGGTCATATTGCACCCATACTCAAGAGGCAGAGAATGGACATAAAGTGGGGCCTAGTTACAGAACCTTCAGGGTCTCTCCTTCAGGCTCTCTTTCTCCAGCAAGGTTCCACCTCCCAAGGCTCCCTAAACAGATCCACAAACAGCTGCAAACGAGGTACTCAAACACAGGAATCATTTCACATCCAACCACAACAGTGTGGCTTCCCATCATCCTTTCTGCTGTGTAACCTCCCTGCTGGAAATGGGGCCTTCTGTAAAAGTTGTGGGGAGAGGGAACATGGCTTCGGTTTGGTCTCCCTGACTGCATCAGGAGCATCCTGTGGGTGAGTAGCCACACAGGTGCAAGGATTTTCCTTGCATGCTCAGAGAGCTAGTGATGACAGACACTAGAGAATGAAGATGAGACAGAGGCTGTGTTGAGCCATCCTCTTGTACTGAGGCTTGCTCCTCTCGTGGTGTGAGAGGCTCCCAGTGTGACTTAGAAACCTTAGAAGGTGGGGCCTAGCTAAAGGATTCTTGGGGTACATAATCCTGGGGCCACCTCCTGATAAGAGCAGCTTCCACCGTACTCTTGTGTTACCCAAACACATGAGGCCAAGTGACCATTGCCTGAGCACTCTGAAACTGTGAGCCCAAAGGAACCTTTCTGCTCTAAGTTGTTTCCATGGGTAACCTGACCCCAACAATGCCACAATGACTAATGTGGGTACACAGGAATGGGCTCACAGAGGTGACACCTGAGAAGTGAGGGAGGCTTCTACACAGATGCCAGTAAATGGGGAGGGCTACCTCCCAGGCAAAGGAAAGAACGCGTTCACACATAGAACCCTAGAGCAGGACAGCATCCTCAAGAAATCTCAGAGACATGGCATGCCACAAACAAGGCCATGAGGAGACAACGTCCTGTCCCCATGCATCTGTGGCCAGTTGTTCCCTGTCAGCTCCATGGTTTGCTGGTTCTGGGAGCTTGATGAGGGTCAGTCCAGTGAGTAGGCTGCCTTTGGCCATCTGTGCTTCCCCACTGTGCCCCAGGAGCAATGGTGTCTTCTCAGGATGAATGTCTCAGAGGCACCTTTTCAGGAAGTTCCAGCATCCACTGAAGGGAGACCAAGCAATTAGAACTCTAGCTTGCAGGGGCCATTTCGGATTCAGGGCATAGCAGCACTCCCTTCAAGACCCCAGTCCCCCCCCCACACCAATTTGGATCTTCTTAGATCCTCAGGAGACACTGTATTTTCATTTATTTATTTGGTTGCCTATCCCTCCCTTTCTAGAAGATTTCTCAGGAATTATGGACACTTCTGTCCTCTTCCCCAGGCATAGAAAACCCCCAGGCACACAGTAGGTCTCAATGATTGTGCAGCACGTGAGAGAGAGGATTAGCTAACGGCCCTGGATTTTAGAAGTTACCTGCTGCCGGTGACCTCAGTAGGCGCTCTGACCAGTACAGAGCTGTCCCTCCAGCCAGCGCTGGTTGGTGCTTGCTATTTCATTTCTATCAGCCTGTGCTTTAGCTCAGAGGGTTGAGGAGGCTCACTGTCGCCAGCCTACAGGTGACAGAGCCTAAGGACAGAAAGTGACACCTTTGTCCTCCCCTCCCCCAGCCTGTCAAGGAGCCTCCCTGGGTGGTTTCTGAGCTGGTCTCACGTGGGGCTGGAAGGCCCATCGCTCTCCACTTGCCCTCGTGTGGGGGTGGTTCTTGGCAGGGGCCCAAGTCAGGCGCTTACCCTGCTTTCAGCACCTGGGGGTGGCAGGCTAATTAACGGCCAAGCAGCTGGTGGATGTGCCCAGACCGTCTGAACAATTTGGGCAGGCAGCAGGGCTCAGTCCACCAACTCCCTGGGGCGGGGTGGGAGGTGAGACCAGGTTATCCTTGGGGCAGCCTCAGAGGTGGCTTCCATCAGAGGGGAATGTGGGACAGGATTGGAAGGTCTTTTGTCCTAGTCTTGGCCTGGCCACTAATTGAGTGAGATTGAGAATGTTCCTGAACCTGGAATGTCAGCAGTAACCACTTACCTCCTGCTGAAGTAGGAGAATCAGGCAAACCACTCAGCCTGGGTACAAAATCAACACCCATGTGTGCTGAAACTGTTCACTGCTCAGAGGCCACAGGCCCAGTGCCCAGTAAGGACTGCACCCCTGCCCCTCCCCCCTCCATCCTGCATTGGTTGCAAATCCATGTTCACCTTGGGGCATGGGGGCCTCTAACCGCTCTGGCCCAGCCTTGGAGGTTTCCTGTGGATTCCATAGTGAGACCGCTTCCCAAGCAGCAAGGCTGGGACTGGAGTGTGGTGCTGCTTACACGGTTAAGCATGCCTCCCTTCTCTGTTTCTCCCTAAGAAGTGGCAGTATCTTAGAACAGACTGTGTTCTTCATCACACAGGGGCCCTGCACCCAGGAAGCCCCCATTCAGATTTGTAAGAGACCAGATGACTTGAATGATGTCGTGCTGGCAAACAGCACACACATATTATCATCTCCACAGCCCCATTGATGCCGCTGTGATGCTGCCCTTATATTACCTGCAGAAGCAGAGACTCAGAGAAGCTCATGCAGCTAGTCCAAGGTCATGAGGGTGCAGAGTGATGGCTGGTACACTGGCAGTTTTGAATTCCCAAAGCCCAGCTTCCACCTGGTGTCCTCCGACCTGCTGCATGCGGCCTCCTGCAGATGTGGATCCGAGGGGAAGGGGGCTGCAGGTTCCCTCCTTCACATTTCTAAGGCCAGAGAAAAAGCAGAAGCTGGAGGCAGCCGAGGTTAGGGCTCAACATCCACGAGAGCCATTCTTGCTACCTGCCTCCCAGCTACTCCTGCACTGCCGTGGCCTGGCTACCTCTCCCTCTGTGTCTGTCACCACCTATCTTGTTCACAGCTCCATTTCCCCTCGTGTCAACGGATCGCTCAACAAAATGTTTTCCATCCTTGCCAGCTATTTTTATCCCTTTTATCAGAGTTATTTCCTTTGTAAATAGCTTCCTGGCACAGAGTACGCAGCCTTACTCAGTCCTACCAAGTACCATGGGGACAGGGAGGGTGTGGGCACCTAGGGAGGGAGGGAAGAGCGGAGCAGTCTTGGGCCTGACTGGCCTTGGGGACTCTGATGATGGCAGCAGGGGATGTTCCTTCGTTCCATTTCCATTGTTGGCGCTGGTCTTTGAGCAGGCAGCGTGTGCACAGGCCTCAGAAACACACAATTAGCGACAGGCGCCCAAAATAGACTCGAAGTCAGCAGCATTTTGTTTAGCTCAAGGCTTTTCATGCCCGCAGGGGAGGGCATTTCTGCTCCCAAATACACATCTATTTTACAATAAAACGAAAACTTCATCCCCCTGCTGTTAAATCCAGCCGCATGCCCTTCCCCGCCAGCCAACCCTGCTCCTGAGTCCGCGCCAGCATTTCCTTTTGAGTCTCATCTCAGTGTAGGCTCCCAATCTGCGGGGCAATTAGCGCTCACGCTCATGGGTTTTCATCAGCGAACGCTGCGAGGGCTGCTGCAGCTGTCCTAACAGCCCGGTTCCAGAAGATGCTGCTGATGCCAACCTTACTGGAGAGAAGGACCCAGCACAGTGCTACTGGAGGTCTCCCTGCCCTGGAGGTTGCCCCAGACCACTGCAGAGAGCCAGGGCTGCTCTCAGAGTGCAGCGGGTCATCACTGAGCTTCCAGGAAGCTCATGAACTTCCCAAGGAGTGGAGCTGGGGATTGAGTCCAGACAGATCGGGAAGCCTGAACTTAGAATCCCACCCCTGGGTTTACAGCCTCAGTCCCATGACCCTGCCTGCTCTCTTTGCAACATTTTCACATGGAATGTAGTATTTTGGTCCCTGTAGATCTGGAGCCACAGCCCTGAGACTATAGGGTCACATCTGGCCCAGTGGGTTGCTTTTCACACTGTCTGTGGCTGCTTTGGTTCCTTGGCAGGTGTAGTTAGCAAGCAGAGTCTAAATGGCTGCCAAATGGGAAATCTCTGCTGACTGGCTCTCTATGGAACAAGACTGCTAACCCCATCCTGGCTAGCAAGTCCTGTGAGAACAAAAACCAAGTTCCCTCTGCGAGGCTCAGGGCAAGGTCACCCAGCCAGTGGCTTAAACCTCAATAAGATGTGTACCCAAAAAGTAAGATTTTGCAAATTAGAAATTTATCCTGAGAAGAAAAGCAGATGTTCATGTAGATGTGCAAGCTGTCCAGTGAGTTTCTGTCCACGGACTATGAAGGCAGAGTCACCACCTCCTACCTGTGAGCCACAGTCATCTCATCTGTCAAATGGGTATAATAACTTAGTGTGCAGGTCCAAGGACTTAGCATAATTAAAACACCGTATTCTTTTATTGAAAATAGATTTCTTTCATACAATATATTCTGATTATGATTTCCCCTTTCCTTACTCCTCCCCATGTTTCCTCTCATCCAGATCCACACCCTTTCTGTCTCTCCTTAGAAAATGACAGCATGTAAGGAATAATAATAAAAAGATAAAATTAAACCAAGCAATTCAGAGTAACATAACAAACAATCAAATGAAAACAGAGCCAGAGAAAAAGTACAACAAACAAACAACAATAACAAAAGACAGAGACCCAAGGACACACATGTACACACACAGGAATCCCATAAAAACACAGAACTGGAAGTCATAATATATACACAAAAGGCCTGTGTAAAAAAATGCCCTGACTCAGCATTATGAGGCAAAGAATCTCCAAAGAAGCCTTTGAGTTCATTCTGTGTTGGCCTGCTACTGCTGGTGTGTTTCCCCAGTGAGATTCCCTTGGAGAAAATGAAATTTTCATTTGCAAGTGACAATCAGTTGGAGACAGCTTCAAGTTAGAGATGAGGCATGTGTCCCACTTCCCCTTCCAGCCCTAGGACCCCACCTGGTGCAGACCTGTGCCGAGTCTGCACCCCCTGCCTCAGTCTCCTCGAGTTCATATGTACACCAGCACAGTTGTGTCTAACAGGCCTTGATTCCTTGAAAACACCCGATTCTTTCCCATACCTGGCTCCCCTCTTTGGTCCCTACAGACAGTGACCCATCCTGTGGGGCCTCTGGCTCTTTCACTTCCCAGAACAGCTTGCGAGGCTGCAGAGTGAGAGTGAGGGTCCTTGAACTCACTGAACACAGGTTGGGGTGTTGGAATAACAGACTTGAGTTTAATTGACCCTTGACCCTGCTACTGATTGAACCACATACCTTTGAGCATATGGGTTCCCCTCTCCACACCTCATTTTCTTCCCTAGAAGATGGGAGGGAGACAGAGCTTCCTTGTAGGTAGTAACAAAGATTAAATGCAACAGTGCATATACTGTGTATTTAGGACCAGGTCTTGGTGAGCACCTATGGCAGCCAGTGTAAGTTATTCTCTCCACCTGGCCTCTCTTGGGTATAGTTTCCCGAGTTTGCATGGAAATAGTTCATTTTGGCTGACTGCAGGCCAGCAGTGGACTCTGCCTTGAGAACAGGAAGCCTGGAACTGCCTCTGGTCTGATGCACTAAAGAAGCCCAGAAAGCCCCTGGCTTGAGGAGGTGCTTTCCTGGCTCTGGCTCTAACTGGGTAATTGTGGGTCTACTGTTCTCATGCTGATGGTCTGACTTTGGAAGCTCTTGAGCTGGAGAATTTATGAACTGAACAGACCTTGTTCATTTCCTTGTCACACTGACTTGTGCTGTTGGCCCAACTGGGAGCTGGGTTTCTACTACTCTCTAATTTCTCCTTGTTAAGTGGATATTACTCCACCTGTGCACAAAAATCTATGACTGCTCCATTCTGACCCCTCAGTGAAGGGCTCTGGCTGCTTAGAGGACTGTCCTGTGCCTAGACTAATCTGGGAAGGAGACAACGCTTGGGGTTATCTGGAAGATGTATTGTCTTTCTATCAGACTTGGATAATTGGTTTTATTGCATCAGTTTGGTTCTCCTTAGCAAAGCCTTCCGTGAAGCTAGGCATGGTGGTACACTCCTGTGAGCCGATGCATGTGGGAAGTAGGAGCAGAAGGGGCAGGGTTCAAGGCCATTCTTAGTTATACAGTGAGTTCAAGATGAGCCCGAGGCATGTGAGATCCTATCTTAAAAATTGAGAAAGGAAATTGGAAGCATCTAACTTAGAGGTGGGACTGACCCCAGCTGGTGAAAGGCTCCTTTGGGGACTCAAGTTCCAGAACCGAGAGTGGGAATGCGAGTGTGTGGGTGCATGGACACATGAGCATGCATGTACACAGGCCAGAGCTGATGACAAGATTCTCGCTCAATTGCCCTCGCTCTTCACCTACATTTTTGAGACAGTCTCACTGACCCTGGACCTCATCGGTTTGGCGAGACCAGCCAGCCAGTGAGCTCCACGAATCCACCTGTCTCTGTCTCCCCAGCACTGGGACTCCAGGAGCACGTCTGCATACCTAGCTTTCTACGTGAATGCTGGAAGAGGGGGCAGAACAGGCAGCAAGTATTTCACTCACAGAGCTAGCTCCCTGGCTACAAGAGCTCTCTCTAAAGGCAGACAATGGAGCCACGAAGATGTGCTAGACAGGTGTGTCAAGGAGCCTGATGTCACATAGTGTGTGTTAGTTAGGTTAATAGGCAGTTCTGTAGCCCAGAAAGCCCAGAATTCATCCAGATTCCAGTGCAAAGGAACGTAGTTCTCATTCCCACCACAGTCCAGGGCTGACTTTTCTTGGTGGATTGCCTCCTCCACCCACTGATTCACAAATTCAGGCTCCTTCGGTCCCAAACTCCAACACACTAAGAAAGGAGAACAGGGGTCCTGAAAGATTGTTATCTGTAGGACAACAAATGGACCCAAAATGATGCCACAGAGGTTAAACAGGGTCCATAAAGGCTGTCAACCTCTGCCTGTGACCCCCAGCCTATAGTGTTAAGCACACAGTAGGCGCTCAGTAAATCTGTGTATAAAGACTGAGTGGCTCTCTGGCATCTCAGTTCTAGTCCCTTGTCTCAGATTCCAGGCCAGTTCTAAGGTGTACCTGTAGAACTGAGTCCAAGTCTCCTGCCTCTGTCTAGGCCCTTTTAGTTACATGTCCATCAAATAAAGTTGCTCTTACTGAAGAACAGCTTAGATGTTGTAAGTGGGATATGGTGGCACTTGGGCGTTGAAGACCAGAGTCAGCTACTTGGCAAGTTTGAGGACAGCCTCGGGCTACTGAGATGCTAAAACACTAAACAGATGGATGAACAAATGAATGAATGAAACGTGAGACTATCTAAGCCATTCTGACATATGGGTTTGGGATCCAAGCCTCCATAAAATTCCTTATGAGAAGCTCCTCAGAGAACATCTAGATCTACAGTAGCAAAAATCAAACCAAAACAAGAAACTAGTCCATGAGCCAAGACACCTGATCATGGCAACCCAGAGCTGGCTTCCACAGGGAAGCAGGCTGTGCTTGGTTAGCAGTATTTGCATGGACGAGACAGAAAATGCTGAGTAAAGTCACAGAACATGCTAGATTGTGTCTTCATAGACCACAGTTGTGGATGAGGTCCAAGGAAGGAGCCTAACAGGTGACAGCCAGTGTAGACAGAGGGTCCTTGGCACTGGCCAGAGCCAAAATAAGAAAGGTCAGGGGAAGGCAAACTCTGTTGGAAAATGCTCTTGGGGTTAAAGGATTCCTAAGAGCAAAGAACTAGCTGTAGCAGCTGTAGCAACTTCTGAGAGGGAAATCCAGCAGTGGGGCAGCTCACAGATATGAGCTGGAATCCCCCCAGGCTTGTCTTCTTTCTGTTCAGCTGTGCCAGGTAAGACAGGCTGAGAGGCCTGCAGTCATGAGGATAGGCAGGAATCCAGCAGGCAAAGGATGGTGGCTCTCCTTCCCTTTATGGTGCCTCCAAAGGAGTCCTGGACATAAAAAATATCCCCCCCAGCAAGGTACCAGGCCTCTCTCACCTCTCAACTGGTCCATCTCTGGGCCTTCTCTGTGCCACTGTTGTAATTGGGAGAGAGGTGTGGGTTATATGTTCCCAGCACCCGGTTCCCAGCCCCCAGCTGCCGGCCCGCTCAGCCGCTGGTTGCTTGTTTATGCCCGAAATAACCACATGAGAACTGTATTCATTTAAACTCTGCCTGGTCCATTATATCTAGCCTTTTCTTAGCTAGCTCTCATATCTAAAACTAACCCATTATAAAAGTCTGTGTGTTACCACAAGGTGATGATCTTACCGGGCAGTTCTAAGGTACGTCCTTCTGTGGCGGGAGCCTCATGGCGACTGGCTCTCTCACTTCCTTTCTTCTCAGAACTTCCGTTCTGTCTACTCTGCCCACCTAAGGGCTGACCTATCTTACAATCCAGGCAGCTTCTTTATTCAACCAATCAAAGCACAGAAATACAGATGAACCCTTCTACTCCAGATAGGGGTCATGGCTTCCAACCTGTTACAAGGAGAGAGGGGCCTTTTTGCTTGTCCCAGCTGCCTGGCTAGCTTACACCCGAAAAAAAAAACACACAGAAACTGTATTAATTAAATTACAGCTTGACCCATTAGCTCTAGTTTCTTATTGTCTAATTTTTAATATCTTAATTTAACCATTTCTATTAATCTGTGTATCACCACATGACTGTGGTTTACTGGCAAGATTCTAACCAGCATCCATCTCAGGCAGAGGGATCCATGGCTTCTTTCACTCTTCCCTTCTTCCCAGCATTTAGTTTTGTCTTCTCTGCCTGCCTAAGTTCTGCCCTATCAGGCCCAAAGCAGTTTCTTTATTCATTAACCAATGAAAGCAACACATGAACAGAAGAACCTCCTATACCATTTCCCCTTTTCTGTTTAAACAAAAAGGAAGGCTTTAACTTTAACATACTAAAATTACATATAATAAAACAATTATCAAGCAATAATTACAGTTGCAATATTTATATCTA
>JAQHUG010000484.1:659776-778729 GCA_028555095.1 Dicrostonyx torquatus | reverse complement strand
CATGTCCAGTGAAGCAGTCCAGGCAACAGCAGTTTCTTGCCCAAATGGCAAAGAAGCCTCTTTGATGCCCATCTTCCTCTTGAAGTAACTGTTGCTGCCAGGAGCAGATGCGTCTCATTGTCATGAAAAGTCCTAAGTTATTAAAACATTTAAATGCCATATTCTAAAGGTCTCTGAAAGACTTAAAGAATACCTATCTAACTGAAATATATCTCTATACATCTAGAAAATCTAACTAACATGACTACAAGCTTGACTATTAAAGATGACTCTCTACCTCATTTTTCTTAATTATACATTACATTTTTATGTGAGCTACACATTCACAATACCTTAATCAAGATCAAAAATACACACACACACACACATATATATATATAAAACAAAATTAACCTTAAATTTGTATCAATAAAGCAAGATCCATACCAATGCAAATTATTCATTTCTATATCACCAATCCACATGGACTCACAGTTGGAAGTGAGAGAAAGGACCTGTACATCCTGGGCATGAGAGGAAATGGATTTAAAACACCCAGTCAGTTTGATAGCAGCATTTTCAAAATGAGAAATACTTCCAAATTAGTCAGAAGTCTGACTTAGAAAGTGTACTTGATTTTTGTTAAGTAAAAGTGATTGGCACCTGAATGCCAATCAGAGAAGCAGAGTCAGTCTGTGGTTAGCCATCTGTGCTGTGCTGTGGAGGGAGGGTGGCACTGATTCTGCCTTAGAAGGGATGCTAGGGATGTTGGGGCCCTGAGGAGTGTGCCAGGCCCATAAAGCAGGAATTCCCGGTCCAGGGAACAGCACAAACAAAGGCGCATGGTCTTCCTCATCTGTATCAGCAAGTGCACATACAGGTGGGGCTGGATAGACAAGAAGGACAGACTGAAGGGCCTCAACTTCCAGAGCTGGGACTTGGAAATGAGGCTGCAGGCCAAGAGTGTCCCTGCTCCATAGAGATCAGGAGTCCTGAGCAGGGCGGCCATCGCAGCAGTCTCCTGCAGCGCTCAGTGTGGGAGCACAGATGCTCGGTACCACGGATTGTCTATTTAAAGACACTGTGACTAGATTCCAGAAGGCACATTGAAGGATGGAGGAGTGAGGGGAGGGGTAGATCATGAGGAAGAGGCATCTGGGGGTAGGAGAATAGGGAGGCTGGGTGCCAGCCTGAACCCTGCTCAGACTCCACTGTGGGAGCTGGGCAAATCTGTGTTTCTCTAAGTCCTTGGTACACAGGCTAGGGGCTGGCTGGGTTCAAGGCTGGGATCCGTTGCTACCCATCCAATTGTGCATAGGATCTGTTCACTTCACCTCTGTCCTGCCTCCTCCTCTGCAGAACGGAGGATTAGATGAGATAAACAGGGGAAACACTTTTAACCCACCTGGCCCATAGCAAAGGCCCAAAGCTTCTGGTGAAATGTGTTCTGTTGTCGTTGTAAGTAGTGCTGGATGAGGTACTAATTGCTTTTCTTCTTGCTGGCAATGCTGAGGAAGGATGGGTTTGTCTTGGCCCGCCCTGTGAAGGTGTACAACCTGCCACAGGACTCTCTCTGGCGGTGGGAACTTCTGGCTAGAACCCCCTCTTCTCACGTCTCAGCAGAACACGAAACAGAGAAAAGATCCCAAGTCAGCTATACGCCTCAAGGCTTCTCCCCAGCAAGCTTCTTCCTCCAGCTGGGCTCTGCCACACAAAGGCTCTACAGTCTCCCTAAACAGTGCGGCCAGCTCTGTGGACCAAGTGTTCACACACGTGACTTGTGGGGGACATTCTCACACCCACAAGTGTTGAAGAAGCTGAGGGGGCATTCCTTCTCCAGGGGCACGCAGGGACCCTCAGAGTTCATTCAGAAAGCTCGGGTCTCAAGCAGTTATCTCAGAGTGCCTTCAATATCCCTGACAGTTGCTCTTTCTAATCCGATTCTTCCTCACGAAAGCTTGAGTGCATATCTGGAAAAGCTCCTTTTCAAGGCAAAATCCATTTTCCTAGCATCAGCCGAGCCAGGCCCGAGGGGACAGTCAGACAGAAGCAATCCAAAGTGGCTGCAGTGAGCGACTGCTCAAGCAGCAAAGAGCCAGGACCCATCAGGTGCCACCTCTGCCTTCTTTCGGGTCCGTCAGTCTTGAAGGAGTTTTCTGAGGTGTGATTCACTCCACTGCCAATTTGAGTCACATGTTTTCTCCAAAGTCTGAATGGAGATTGACCTGAGTAGCTGCCCTTCCCAAAAGAAGCCATTCTGTGTCCATAGCCACCTGCAGGAATTTTCCTTGGACTTAGCTGCCCTCTGGCTTCTCCACCTCTGCCTGGAGGTACTGGCGCTGCACTCAGAAGTACGCACCTGGAGTCCTTGGATTCTGGTTTCTTCAAATAATTCACTTTAAGACCCTAGAAGTTTCCCTCCTCCCCCCAGTTCTGTCTGTCTCTCCTCTGTCTCTTCTCTTTCTCCTTCTCTCTGTCTCTCTTCATCTCCCATTCCCCCTTTCCCCTCCATAGCTCTAATAAACGTTTAACTTTAAAAAACAAGACCCTAGAAGTTGAACCATAGGAAAAAATGGCTATTTTGTTGACATATTCCAAGTCATGAAGTTGTACCATTGTTGAATTTTCACTCATAGGCCAGGCAAACCTGTGAGGGGTCTCAAAGTCACCACCGCAATGCATTTGCTATGGCAAAGCATTACCTGGGTTCCAATAGACGTGACCACTGGAGACTAATCTCCTTCAGAATGAGGCTTCACTCCTGCTGTTTTCATGAGAAGCCAAGCAGATGTATTGATTGTCTAGAGTCCAGGCTGGTTTCTTCTCCCCTTGTCTCCAGAAGGACATTCTCTGCCGTTGTGCTGTGTGCTGTCCACCAAGCTCGCCTCTTCCTTTGCATGAAGGGCCGTGCTTATTGTTTTGTCCCCAGCGTCTGGGACAGAGTTGAATCAGGCCCCTCTATGTAGCCATCTCCAAGTTATATTCAACAGTGACCCAGACAGATCCTTGACCTGACCACACAATCAATAAATAAGGTCTGACAGATTGGGACCTAAGGTTGAAAGATGGATGTTCAACATCCTCGAACCCACAAAACTCCATGGTCACCTTCAGAATCTGCTGGGGAACCTCAGGAAACCTTAGAAAGCTTAAAGGTTCTTAACGGTCCTGGGAGGGAAGATCTTGCTTCTGGGGCCCAGGACCCACTGCAGAGCTCTGTGTAGCTCTTCAACTCAAACAGGCAGCTAGCCTCTTGCTGTACCCCACCAACTTCATTGGATCTACATTTCAGATACTAGCCGCTCAGCTTCCAAAGCAGGCACTGGAGACTACAGTGGGCAAGCCTGTGCTGGCCTGTGTTCCACTACTTTAACACAGTGCCTGAGGCTGAGTGATTTATTTTTAAAGAACACAGACAGATTTATCTAGCTCATGATCCTGGAGCCTGTGGAGTCCAAGAGCCTGGCTGTGAGATCTAGTAGTGCCCTGCTGTGTGTGGTAGGAGGTTGAAGGGCAAGGGGAGGTAAACAGGCTGACTTCTCACAGTAGCTAACCCACTCCTGAGACACTCTCAGTCCAGGCTCTGTCTCCTGACCTAGTCACCTCCAGCGCCCCCTCCCAACAATGTCACAGGAAGGCTAAGTTTCTAGAACATGAACTTTGGAGACACACTGAAGCATCAGCATAGCCAACCCCCATCATCAACTGCCTCTGCCTTTCTTCTTCTCGTCACACACTGCTGCCTGCCCAGACACCTTGGCCTTGGCACTGTCTCCATCTCACTCCTTCTTGGTCATGGTCCTGGTGCCTGCAGCACTGCCACAGTCCAGGGCCGCCAAACTCCTACAAGGTCTCCTGATCAGTTCCTAACACCCTCTTTCTTCCAGGAAGTTTCCTGATCTCCTGGGTTAGAAGTTTTGACCTGTCTTCTCTTGGAGCTCACACAGAACAAGTGACAGGCTCCTTGAATTTGAGCTGGATCTCATATTATTGCAAAGTTCATAAAGCTATGTCAGAAAGCTTTTGTGTCAGGAAGATCAGAGAGGGCAAAGGTTTTCAGGTTTCTTGTCTCACTATGCACAATGCATGGTGTTTTGATTCCTAAGCCTTCTTGGGTATGTGAACCTTGGTAGTTTGTCTAATAGGACTGTGTTCCACCCCAGAAAGGGAAACCAAGCCCCCTTTCTGATAGCCATATTGTGACCCGTATGAAGTAGCAATGAAACTGAAATAGGAACGAGCATGGATATTGACTCAGGGCTCGCATGAGCGCTGCTCTGACCTCTTTCCAGACTGTTCATTCAGAATGCTTTTCAAAGTGTTGGGATTAATTGTGCAAGAGGCTGAAAAAATAGTTCAGAGAAATCTCATGTGCCTTTCTCCCAGCGTTCTCCACTGGTTACAGCTCATAGAAGTAGAGTCCATATTAAGACCAGGACACTGATGGTGGTCTAACATGTGGGTATGTGTCTATGTCATATTGTCACCTCCTAGAATTGTGCCAACAGCAACATGACAGAACACCTCCATCCCCACAGGGCTGCTCTGTGTCATCCCTCTAGTATCACACCCCACTTCCCTTCCGTTCTTCCACTGCTGGCATCTGAAAACACTGGTCTTTTCCACATGACTAAGTAGAATGTCAATGTGTGACCTTTCAAGACTGACCTTTTCCACTCAACAGAATGCCCAAGATTCATTCAAGTTGAAGATCAATAATCCATTCTTCTCCTGTTACTGCTCAATACTGGTCTATAGACAGACTGTCATCCCCCAATATCAAAGCCCAAGGGATTGGTGCAGGATCACCCTCATCAATCTCTGCAGAAGTTCAAATTCTGCAACTTAACACAACTTAGAATCACATGAAAGAATCTTAATAAGGATTGTGTGGATCAGGCTGGACTGTGGGCATGTGTGTGAGAGAGAGAATGTCTTGTGTGTGGCACCACTCCTAAGCAGAGGGGTCCTGACTCATGCCATCAAGCAATTCAGTAGGCATTTATTTCCCTTTGCTTTTGACCAAGGGTGTGCCGTGACTAACAGTTTGAGTCCCTCCCTTCACACCCATATATGAGGGTCCGCAACTTGGGATCATAAAAGGAATAAACACTTTCTCCCTTAAGGTGCTTTTTTTTGGGGGGGGGTTCGGTTTTTCGAGACAGGGTTTCTCTGTAGCTTTGGAGCCTGTCCTGGAACTAGCTCTTGTAGACCAGGCTGGTCTCGAACTCACAGAGATCCGTCTGCCTCTACCTCCTGAGTGCTGGGATTAAAGGCGTGCGCCACCACCGCCCGGCTCCTTAAGGTGCTTTTTGTCAGAATATCATATCACAGCAACAGAAATGAGATTAGAACAAATCCCTTATAGAAAATGGTATAGTAACTGCCTCTAGCCTGCTGCCATTTCCTTTATCCTTCAAATAATCTCTGTGTGACTTATGATACCTTATTAATATAAGATGATTGCTAAGCAAGGAAGTGTTATACTGTACTATTTAAGGCATAACGACAAGGAAAAACTCATACAATATAAACATCCCCCCACCCTTGAACATTTCCAGCATACAGTTGGCTGAATCTGGGGGTGGGGACCTTCAGATATGGAAGGACTCTGGACCACCCACATGCTTTCACCGCCGGTCATCTGGCTTGTCTCTACATTTAGCTGTGATATGTAAAGCTGCTATCAACGTTTGTACATATTCGTTATGCAAATATAAGTCTTGGTTTCACAAGGAGGAATGTCCAGGGGGCAGAGGGGCATTGCTGGGTTACACGCTGACTGTGGGTTTAGTTTTTGGAGAATAATGCAACCTCTCTCCCAGCGGGAGGGTAGTGCTTCTTGTCAGCCATGCGGGAACATTCAGCTAATCTTTGCCTTCACTGGGTGTGGTCACTAGCTTTCACCTTAGCTGTTCCGACAGGTGTGTAGTGGCACCACGCTGTGGTCTTATTTCCCTAGTAGCTGTGCTTCTGAACCAATTTTTCTGCTTATTGGCCATCTACGTATCGTCTGTGGTGAAATGTCTCTGTGTCCGCCTACCCTCTGAGTGGACTGCTTGTCATACTTTGTATGTGCCAGACAGGAGTCCTTTCCCTGTTCGAGCACTTATGCATATACTTTTCTAACCGCCATGCAACCCATGCAGAGGATTTGAATTAGGGTCACCTCAGCCTGGCAGATGAGGAAGTTGAGGAAGGAAGTAGTACATGGCATTTGACTGTCCCCTGGACCTCACCCTGTACATAAGCTGAGGGTATTTGCATCCTCAGGAAAGATGGTACAGGAAACCCGAGCTGTCCACAGGGCTTACCTGGCTCAGGAGACATGGGTGCCAGCATCTCCACGTCACAATGTTGTTTACGCTGTACACAAGCAGGTACTATCATTATCCCCAACTTACAGACGAGTAAACTGAGGCTCAGAGAACCTGACCACTGGCAAAGGTTCCACAGTCAGTCTCACTTGAGAGTCTATGCTTCTACTTCAGGGCTTTCCAGAGTTTTTTCAACCATAATCCTCCGTAAAAATACATTGGATACTGAAATCCATCTCCTAAACACGGTTGCACACACATTAAGGAATTAACACTTCCACAGAACAACACGCACCCTCCCCACGTGCCATGCCCTATGACATTTCCCCGTTTTGAAGTCATGCTATTTTTAAAGTGGCATTAGTCACCCTCTCAGCTGTTTCCCTGATCCAGTCATGGACGCACGCCATGGTGCCAGCAGAGGCAAAGCTCTTGCACTGCCCGTAGGACAATGTTGATGGTGGGGATGTTGTCCTGGGCTGGCATTGGAACCGGGACCTGGCAGGAGCCCAGAGAAGCTGATCTCCTTTGCTTGAACTTCTTGGCAAACTGGTGGTCCCAGGCGCTGCCTCCTAGGCTCCCACAGAGCCCTGGGCTGGCTCTTTTGTCTCCCATTATGACCTAGATTTGCCCCAGTGAGATCTACTCCGCCTCCTCCCTAGGGACAGGCACCATCTTGAACTATGTCTTTCACGTCACCAGCTCCTCAGAAGCCAGTGCCTCTTTGGAAGGTGAGGTTATGCCCTGTCCCCACGATGCTGTCACTTCCGTCCCCAGAGTCTTTCTGTGTGGGGATTGTTCCCCTAATCAGGATGGAGACTTGGCTCATTACAAGCTGGTGAGGCAATGGCTCTGTGCTCCAAGCCGAGACAGGCTGTCTGGGAGCTTGGCCAGCCTCCCACTGCCCCGGACACCAGGGCAGCGGCCTCTGCGTGGAGCCAGCCTGCTGGGTTTGTCTGCCCCTTCCCCAGGGACACAAGCTGACAGACACTGTTTGCTGAGACCTCTGTAGTTTTTACTATTGTAAATCTCGGCCATGATCATACAGTGAAGTGGAAGCCTCAGGACTACCTCTGAGCAGAGCTGAATGGCACCTAGAACCAGAAGGGACCTTTACGAGGCACTTACTACGTACCACACATCATGAGGAGAGCTACCCAAGGATGTGGTCTTTGACAGCACACTCACTAGGTGCTGCTGGCCACTCCATTCCAGGATGCAGACATGGAGGCACGGAATGTTTTTGGAACTTGACAAGATCTCCAAGCAGCTAGGAAATGCCACCCCAGTGTGGCTCCTAGACCCAGTGCTCACATCACATGCCATTACTGCTTGTAGGAGCACAACCACAAGCCTTCCTTTGCTAGGTTCAGCAGTCAGGTGAGTCTCCATGGGTGATGTCACCCCCTTCTCATCTGGCAGCTAGGAAGAGAAGATTAAATGAGTATGCAGTGAAGCCATTCCTAAGAGTCAGCTGGGCTCTTTCCCCGTGGACCTGATGATGTCCCTCAGGTGTCATATCGGGATCCTGAGAGGAATAGCCACCAGTTCAGAGGCCAGTGTACCCCTGGGGTTCTCATCCAGAGGCACCATGTACCCTGGGATTCTCATCCAGGGGCCCTATGTACCCCTGGAGTTCTCATCCAAAGGCACCTTGTACCCTGGGATTCTCATCTAGAGGCCCCATGTACCCTGGGATTCTCATGCAGAGACCCCATGTACTCCTGGGATTCTCATCCAGGGGCCCCGTGTACCCTGGGATTCTCATGCAGAGAGCCTGTGTACTCCTGGGATTCTCATGCAGAGACCCCGTGTACCCTGGGATTCTTATGCAGAAGCCCATGTACCCTGGGATTCTCATGCAGAGGGCCCCGTGTACCCTGGGATTCTTATGCAGAAGCCCATGTACCCTGGGATTCTCATGCAGAGGGCCCCGTGTACCCTAGGATTCTCATGCAGAAGCCCATGTACCCTGGGATTCTCATGCAGAGGCCCCGTGTACCCTGGGATTTCCATGCAGAGACCCCGTGTACCCTGGGATCCTTACACTGTGTTGCCTGACTAGCACTAGTCACACTGACTTCCACACAGAAATCTCCAACATGACAGATACCTTTTGAGGCCACAAAGATGCTTTCTGCCTCTTCCTCCAGCCACAGATCCCTCTGAAGGAGATGAGGGGACAGTCCTGTGTTCACTGCAGAGCCTATGTGGAACTTCTCATTAACTGCAGTTTAATTACTGCCTGCAGTAGAGGTTTTTAATAACAGTAAGTCCCAATTAGTCGCTTGTTACTTCAGAAATAATTACTGATAGTGGCCCTTTGTCTTTGTGTGTGTTATTTCCGGTTTTATTCCCAAGCCCCAGAAGTCTACCCAATCAGGCATCTTTAATGGAAAGAACTGGAGTTCCAGGCACAGGAGGAATGTTTGCAGGAACTGTGGTTCAGCAGGGGCATGTATGTCAGCCCGAGATGAAGGGGGCCTGGCAGTGGCCGTTCTCATGCATGAAGACATTTCTTCAGGGAAGAGCCCTGGTCTCCGTCCTGATCTGGGGGTGAAGGCATGCTACTGCTCAGCAGGTCACAGGGATGCCAGCCTCTAGCTACAAACTGGGCCAGGCCCCAGCCACTGACCCATGAAAAGGCAGAGTCACCACCCACTGACAATGCCAGGCACAGCCGGATGCAAGGACTGCTTTGGAGGGAGGGGAGAGCTTGTGTAGTCTCCCATGCCAGGGCAGAGTCCCCACCTCAGTTGCTCTTCTGAGGACTTTCTCTAAGTAAAGGGTGGCTTTGGAATGCCGCTTGAGCCTTGGAGTTCAGCCTGATCCTGTAGGCCATCCATGTTACTCAGAGGCTGCCCACAGGTAAGACGGATGCCTGCTTTTGCTGGAAGCCATGGCGTCCTAGCTCCAGGGAGTACCTCTTTAGTTTGACCCACTTTTGTGAAGCTTTGTTTGCTTTTTTTGATCTCTGTTCTGTTCTCGGTGGGGACTGGTGTGGGTTTGACCAGTTGTCCACTGACTTGGTCATTAGAGCTGACAACTGTTGGTTACTAACTACAGGTGAGGTTCCCTTTAGGGTCGTTTACACTTATTATTATTGCTGCGGCGGCTGCGGCTGCTGCTGCTGCTGCTGTTTTGAGACAGGGTTTCTCTATGTATCCTAGCTGTCCTGGAACTCGCTTTGTAGACCAGGTTGGCCTCGAACTCACAGAGATCCACCTACCTCTGCCTCTCAAGCTCTGGGATTAAAGGTGTGTGCCACCACCGCCCGGCTTATTTATTACTCTTTTTTTTCTTATTTATTACAACTGTTTAAATGCTTATTTGCATATAAGAAAATTCAAATATGCTGAAGAGTCAAGTAATTTACCAAGGCCAATTAACCTGTGGGTGTCAAAAGCTCAAGATGTCCTTCCCAGCATCCCTCCACAGTCAGGCATGTCCTCTGGGGTACCCTGTCACTCATGGGAAGTACCTGACCACAGCCTTCTGACTTCATCTGTGGATCTGTGGTTCTGAATGTCTGAATGACTTTTTTTTTTGTTAGTTTTATTTTGTTCAATTCTTTTCTCAGAAAGCTTTTCTTGTTTGGACCAGATGGTTGGCACTAGCTGGCGGCTTGTTATTAGCCATTCTGCATTGAATGGAGTGTCAGGAAAACACTTGAGTCTAGTTTAAAGGTTCTAATTCTGGGTATCCTGATTTGGAGGGGACAAAGTCCTCTTTGCCATCATTCCAGCCAGCTCTTGGTCCTCCACAGTGCCCTGTTCCCCTCCATCATCCCAGCCAGCTCCTGGTCCTCCACAGTATCCCAATCCCCTTCCCTCATGACAGCTTGTTAAAGGAAGAACTGCTTACTGCTAAGCCAAGACTTTTATTTTTCCCTCACTATAGTCTTTGGTCTCTTTCCCCTGAGAATCCTTTCCAGTGAAATACAAACCATTTAGCTGGAAAAGCCTACTGACAAAAATTCATCCTTTCTCATGTTTCCCTTTTTAACCTCCTGTTCATTTCCTCCAATGGGCCAAACCTCAATGTCGTCTTACTGTTCTGAAGCCGAGTTCCTCTGTGTTTGGAAGTTCATTTGGAAAATCACATCCACAGTGCAAAAATGCCCGACTTCATACCCCACGCAAAGGGTCCTTTGAAGGAGCAAAGGGCTTGAGATTAAACTAACTAACTAACTAACTAACGAGTGTGGTTTTGAGGAGAGGAGCTGACAGGGCAGAAGCAGAAGTCTGTCTGGTAGAACTATCCTTGAGTTATCTTAGACAAGGGGATCGTCTTTTGTGATTTTTCTGTGCTCATGGCCAGAGTTGCAGGCACTTGTGTGATGTGCTGCAGAGGGCGGGCACTGGCCAGCCTCCCTTGCTGGCCAGTCTTTTTGAAGTGTCAGGTGAAATGTGGGCTGCCTGAGAACAGTGTGTGGAGATCTGACCTGGCCCTCCAGACATGTCCCTTCCCCTGAGGATAGTGCACTCAGTCTCACCCCAGCTCCTTGCTGGCAATCTACCCAGCATCACCTCAAGCCTCCAGGTTCTGTCCTTCCTTCCACATTCTCCAGAATGACTGTCTCCTACCTCTGTTTTGAGCTCTCCTACTAAGACCCTGAGTGGAATTACCTTCCCTATTGCTGTAATAACCCAAAAAAAAGCCACTTGAGGAAGGTTTATCATGACTCAAGGTTTAAGGAGTCTATCTTGGTGGGAAGACATAGCGATGGCCTGTTTACATTGTATCTGCAGTCATGCAGCAGAGAGGCTAACACTGGGGCTCTGTTGGCCCCCTTTCTCTTCCAGTACAGATGTAGGTTTCCTAGGTGATCCTAAATTGCCAGATCCACAATGAAATTTAATGGTGACACTGTAGCATAAGGATGTGGGTATGCATGGCTTGTTGGGAAGTACCTATGGGAAACACTGAGAAGGAATGGAGAATGAGGTTGGGCAGGAGAAGGCCCAGTTGTGGTGTGCCTTGTTTGTATGAGCATCCCCTCTCTAAGAGGATGTTGGTGACTACGTCCCCAGGCATAGGGACACTGTCACTGCTAGTGTGTGATCTCTGGGTAAGGCCAGTAAGAGACATCAGATGTCACATCATCTGTT
Organism: Dicrostonyx torquatus; assembly: GCA_028555095.1. Lineage (NCBI taxonomy): Eukaryota > Metazoa > Chordata > Mammalia > Rodentia > Cricetidae > Dicrostonyx > Dicrostonyx torquatus. Next base: position 767,322 of record JAQHUG010000484.1, on the reverse strand, counting down.
AAGGTGACCAACTTTTCTAACAATTTCAGCAAAGGACCAAATAATCATCAGCAGTATTAACTCAGCCCTCTCCCCAGCTCCATGCGGGCAAATCTCCTTGTCACCCAAAGCCATCAAGGGAAGCTGCTGGCGTCATCTACACTGTAGCTGTGTGTGACCTCTGTAGCCAGAAGCACTGGATTCCCAGATAACTTTGTGACCTGGCCACATTCCCTAGCCTCCCAGAGTTTCAGCTTGCATTCCTGCCAAGTGGCACACAACATTATGGGATTGTTTCTGATATTCAACAGGTCAGCGCCTGGCAGTAGCTGGCACCTGCTGGGAGTTCAGCAAGCACCATGCTGTCACCTTACATTAATGGAGAAGCATAAGCACAGGACAGATGTTACCCCAGCATGTAGCTGGTGAGGGTCAGAGAACACACACTGAGGAACGGAAGCCCTGAATAGGCAGTGTCAAAAGGGAAGTAGGGCAGATCACATCAGACAGGGCTCTTGAAAGCCTGAGTAAGACCTTGGTTTCATTCTGAGAGCGATGGAGGTCGAGGGGGAGAGCATATGGATTTTAAGGAGAGAGGAAATGTAACCTGACAGACCTTACCTGTCTTCATCTGACCCCACTTGCCTGTGCACCGAAGATATGTGGGTCCCCAAGGGGGGAGTAGCAGGGGCCCACTGTCGTGGTCAGGACAAAGGAGGGCAGTGACTTTAGCTGGGGTAGTGTGGGGTGTTGGACGTGGCCGGATTCAGATTGTGTTTTATGTTGAGTTGAGAGGATTTGTGAATGGCTTGCGTGTTGACTATGAGACTATCAGACGGGACTCCTAGAGAAGACAGTGTGGGTTGTGATTTCCAGGGACAAGCTGTGTATCTGGGGTGGGAGTGTGGGCCTAAGAGCTTCGAGGGGAAACTCTTTTGCAATTCCTAGAAGCCGTTTGAGGCAGGCACCTGTAGCCCCCGTTTTACAGGCTAAGAAATCAAGGCCAGCAAAGGAAGCCTCTCTCTTGAGGCCAGGCAGGAAGATTCCTGCAGCGAGCCTGAGATTCAGTTATTATTTCTAATTCCTTAGAGCATGACAGGGAAAGAAATTTGTATTTCTGGAACCAAAATATGTTCAAAATATTATCTCAGAAAAAGAACAATTTGCTGAATGCAGCAGCTCATGCTATTAATCCCCAGTGCTTAGGAGGCTAAGGCAGGAGGATTGCTACAAATTCAAAACTAGCCTGGATTACAGAGTGAGATCTGTCTCAAACACATGGAGAGGGTGTGTTAGTATTCAGGCATTATGCTGGCCCACTCCCTGTCACCTGGCATGATGCACCTGTCAACAATTCAGGCAAATACTTAGTCAGCCCAGGGCCCTACCGCCGTATGTAACTTCCTCATGCTCTGCATAGCTGCTTAAGACTCCCAGCAGTTAGCTGAGGTTCTGCTTAGCTGAGGGAGGGAGAATGTGAGGGCGGGAATAGGGGGAAGGAAGGTGTCCTGGTGTTAACCCAGACACCCTGCTTCTGCCATTGCTTCTAAAGAGGACCTATCCCACAAGCTGCCTTTTCTAAGGCTTCTGTGACGGTCCCCTCAGACAGGTGTCTTTCTTGGTGTCATCAGATTAGGGGTATTAGAGGCACAGGCAAGACTTAAGTGTGGTCCTGTTGACTCAGGGGGATCCTGAATGCTATCTTACTGTGCAGTCCAGGGCAGCCCCTCTTGGGGTCCAACAGGAGACAGAGGAAGCCAAGTGTTCCTTAAGTGCAGAGGCCTGTGGTGGCAGGCCAGTGTGGACTGAAGGAAAAGATTCATGTGAACTAGCAAGAGGTCTGTATCCGGAGCTGATTTTGAACACTATAATTTTATCTGAGTTCCATTGAAGAACTCAGAGTTGCCTGGAGGCAGTAAAGCAGAGATCCCTGGGAGGAGCTTGCTTGATTGCAGACTTAGAAACAATCTGTGCCTGGGCTTCCTGGCAGCCCAAGCCAGACTCCTTTGTTCGGCTGTCAAGCCCCTGTGTAGATGGGGCTTATTTGTTATTTTTTCTCCATTTGAAAACATATTGGATAGTACATGTTACTGTGTGCCAGGAGCTTGCCACAATATCACTTGTGCTGATGCCTTTAACCCTCCTCTGACCCTGAGGCCTGGGAGTCACGCAGGTTGAGTAGTTATTATCTCAAACACTGGAATCCCAAAGTGTTTTCAATTCCAAAGTCTGGAACCTGAGCATGGCTGCAACACCAAGTCCTAACTTCCCAGATGGCTTCTTTGCCATATCAGGAGCCCTCCTGGCTCAGAAAAAAACACAGCATGGCCGGCCCTAGCCTCCCTAAGCCTACTCAGCCAGGCCTAGCGACGATTCTGCTCTCTCTCGCCATCCAGAGCTCTGGGGAGGCAGTACCACACTGTGCCCATGGTAGGGAGATGCCCTGGTTCCTGGTGTCATCTGAGGTGGCAGTGGGAAGATGAGCAGGGCATTGGGGCTCCCTGCCCATCTGCTGGCTGTGCCCCAGAAGAAGCATGCCACAGGTACCTCTTGATGGCTGCCTGAACTATAAGCTTAGCTCTTCCATGTCAGCCTAAGTGGCTGTGAAATGGCTGGAGCTGGGCTCACAGCTGCTGTTGTGGAGAGAAGACAAACAGCACCGTGGAGCAGGATTTGAACTCTAAGCCTAAGTCCATAGACACTGCCTTCCTTCATCTTCCTCCCACTTGGACACCAGCCCATTTGTTGAATGTTGTCATCCCATTCTGGATAGGTCTTTCTTCTCTGACATGCAAGTTGGAACTTGTATGTCAACCCTGGACATGCATTCCCACCCCCATGCCCAAACAGCCTGTTTGGGATTCTTCAGAGCTCTCTGTTTCATCAAAACGTGTGTTCCCTGTATGAGGATGCCTTGGGACCACTGCTTCTGCCTCTCCTTTCCCCAGCATGCCTTCTCCTGCACAGGGTGCCAAATGCCCGACAAAGTACAGTAGGTGGCACTTTGATAAGCAGAGCCCACTGCAGTGCAGTGCTCAGAAGCACATGGCCACAGTGCTACCCCAATGCTCCCAAAGAAGGGCCTTGCAGACCAAGCCCACCCTGCAGGAGGTCAAGAGAAATGCAAGTGCCCACATGCCTTTAGCAAATGTATCCTGAGTTAGCATTACTCTGGAGGACAGAAGATGTATGTTGGTTCTGGCGAGGCAACTTGGAAGTTAAGAAAGAGTACTTGTTGCTCTTGCAGAGGACGCAGGTTCAGTTCCCAGCAGATATCTATGTAGTGCCTCACAACCATCTTTAACTCCAGTTCCAGGGATCCAGTGGCCTCTTCTGACCTTCACTGGCAGCAGGCATGCACGTGATACCCAGATATACATGCGGGTCAAACACTCAAGCACATAAAATGACATAAATCTTTAAAAATGCTTAAGATGTCATATACAAGCAAGTCTTTCCCCCCACATACACACACACACACACACACACACACACACACACTCAAACACACATGCACTGACATGCATATCCACTCCCGGAAAGCCCAGCCTTATCCACATTAGAAAAATGTCTTCTGTAAGAAACAAGGTTTTTCTCCCTGCTTCCCCTGCCCCCAAAGCCTGCTGTATCCATTTTCCTATTGCTATGGTAACAGATTGCCACTAACTCTGGCTGAAAACCATGCAAATATATTATCTTTTAGAGGTCAGAGTCCAAAGTCAAGGTGCTAGCAGGCTATGTTCCTCCTAAAGGCTTGTGTTGGGTAGAGGGACAGAACCAAAAACAAACTGTGTCTCTTTCTCAGTCTCTCTCTCTCTCTCTCTCTCTCACACACACACACACACACACACATACACACACACTCACAAAAGGAAGTTTTCTAGCCTGCCTTACACAACAATGGCCATCTATACTCTAGAAAAGCTGAGTGATGCTGGAGAACGGTTTCCCTGGAGACTCAGTGGTGTTGGGTTCATGTTGGAAGGTGGAAGGAGCTGGAGTCTAATGTCAGGGGACAAGGATGGCTGTAATGCCACAACCAGTAGGGAAGAACAGCCACCATGTATGAGGATGTTCCACCTTCCTACGCCTTCCTCCGTGCATATAGAAAGTAGATCATTCCTCCCTGGTCACTGTCCCACATTTCCGTCCTGCCTGAACAAATGCCTCCTAGACACACAAGTGCAGTTCCCCAGCTCTGGGCATCTAACATCTGCTTGAAAGCCCAGAGCAGCCAGCCAGAAGCTCTGGGGGGATCTGTTTCCTCATCTCTCACTACATGTCAGGCCTCTAGCATTCCTTGACTCACAGTCCATCCTACCACCCCTGGGATCTGATCTCAGCCCCATCACAGAGACTTCAGCCCCTCTTCTTCTCTTACTGTTGTGCTCCCCTCTTCCATTTTAAAGGCTATTGTGATGACATCAGGCCCACCAGTTGATTCAGACAGGGTTTCTCTGTGGCTTTGGAGCCTTCGCTGGAACTAGCTCTTGTAGACCAAGCTGGTCTCGAACTCACAAAGATCTGCCTGCCTCTGCCTCCTCCCCCGAGTGCTGGGATTAAAGGCATGCGCCACCACCGCCTGGCTCCTCTGAAAGTTCTTAATTTTATCAGTAAGATTACCTTTGTCGTGCAAATTGGCCTATTCAATGGGGTTAGGCCATTAGGTCACATACACTTCTAGGGATGGCATTTTTTTCCTACCCACATCATCCCAAGCTGTTTATAAAGTAAAGGACACCATGGAATATTGAGTGAAGGTAGATACGTGCATATTTTAGATGTCTGCCTTAATACTAAAAGGTAACCAAAAAAATTAAATAAAAAGACTCAAACAAGGTTGAAGCTGAGACTTGAGAGTGAATTCAGAAAGGATCAAGAGAGGAAGACATCTGTAGAAACACAGATTAGGGAGAGAGACGGACAACAGGTGAAAGGAGGGAGAGAAGAAAGGGATGGGGGCCATTAGAGCAGTGCCAGATAAGCCCACAACATGAATGAGGTGGTACCCTACAGTCATTATCCCACAACATGAATGAGGTGGTACCCTACAGTCATCATTATCCCACAACATGAATGAGGTGGTACCCTACAGTCATCATTATCCCACAACATGGATGAGGTGGTACCCTATGGTCATCATAAGCCCTCAACATGAATAAGGTGGTACCCTACAATCATCATTAGCCCTCAACATGGATGAGATGGTACCCTATGGTCATCATAAGCCCACAACATGAATGGTACCCTATGGTCATCATTAGCCCGCAACATGAATGATGACCTACAGTCATCTGTCTGGTGCCTCAGTAGGTGGTTGCTGGTGGCATCCTTCTTGATATCCTTGGTTTGTGAGGGCAGAGGCATGTCTTGATATCATGCACTCCAGTGCTTTGCAGAATCTAAACACTGCCTTCAGCATGCTGGTATTGGCTTTCATTGTCTAGAGCCAGTTGGACAATCGATTCTTTAGAAAATCGATTCTTTAGGTTCACTGCCACGTGAACCTCTGCTATCAAAGAGTCTGCTAGTACTTGCCATCGACGGTCCAGGGGAAGGGAGTCTGTCTACAAAACACTGGCATCGAGATGTAAACATTGAGCCAGGACTGCATGAAGTCGGCAGAGAGACCAGCTTGCCCCTAGTGAGCTCTTACTGCAGTCAGAAGTCCCACCACTGTCCCCACAGTGCTGCAGGTCAGGGATATGTCAAGTCTCAGCTTCACAGTGAGAGAGAGGGCGGGGAGGGTACCAAGACTGGGGGGAGGGTCCCATCAATGCAGCCAACCAGACACTAGAGCTGCTGCTTGAAGTCTCGTCACCTGGAGAGCAGAGGAATGGCAGACCATGGCGGCCCTTCATCTGATAGCTGTCCTGCCCACAGGGGTGTGGGTGGGAACTCCAGGATGAGTTAGATTTGAGTTTGGAGACTAAGCTGGGTTCCTGAAATAAATCTTATTTTATATGCATTAGATCAACTCACATCTCTTTTTTTCTCTGTAATACGATTCTATTCCAAAAACAATTTAAGGAAGCGTACAATGTTGAAGTTACTATGAGATGCTGATGAGTATGGAGAAGAAAGTCGAATGAGGAAGGATTGAAATGAGGGTGAGGCAACTTGAAGGGTTTAGAGTCATCTAGGAGACACACCTATGGGCTTGACTGTGAATTTTCAAAGAGGTTTAATTGCACGCGGAAGACACACCCCGAATCTGGGCACCACTGTCCCACAAACCGAGGTCACGGACTGAGCTAAAAAGTGGAAAATAAGCTTTACACCAACATTACCTGCTTCCTGACAACAGATGCAACACAACCAGTCACCTCATGCCCTGCTGCCAAGCCCTCTGGCTGAGACGGACCACACCACACCATCAGACCTTGCGCAAAAATCAGCCCTTCCTCTCCTAGCTCGCTATTTGTCGGAGCAATGAGAAAACACTAACACGGGCCTTCTACACACTGCCAGGGAGCTGAGTGATGAGCCATCAGACTTCACTCAACAGCAAGCATCATGATAGTTGTAAACATGCCAGCTGGGGATGTGGTTCAGTGGATGGGAGCTTTCTGTGCAGACATGAGGATCTGAGTTAGACCCAGCACCCACATAATGAGCCAGGCATGGCTGTAGTGCCTGGAGTGTAGGGGGAGAGATAGGAGGATCCCTGGGGCTTGCTGGCTACCAGCCTTTTCCAGGTTTGGTGAGAGACCCTGTCTCAAAAGAATAAATGGGAGAGTAGCTAGGCAGGACACATCCTCTTCTAGTTTCTGCATGTGAACATGGATGCATGCAATCACGCACACACACACACACACACACACATGCAAAAGGAAAAGTGATAAATATGTTATATGTTGGTTGCATTTGCTATAACTTATTTAATAATTATATAATTATTATATAATAAGTGGTTTTGAATCCATATTTAAACTCCAACACTGACCAATTATGCACTAACTGATTCAGGGAAACTTAGGTCCACTGGGCTTCTATGTCCTTACCTGTATAATGGGTATGCTCTCCCTGGACATGTGATTATTGTGGAAATCAGATGTGTCAAACCCTCACGCTGTATAATATGGCTGTGCTGGTGAGCACTGGCTTGGGGCTGCTGCTGTTATCCACATTTCACGTGACTGTACTTGGCAAACCACTTCTGAGCTATAAGGAATCAGCCTCAAAGGGGGCAGCTAGGGTTGCAGGACAGTGGTGTGAGCCCTCTTGGTAAGAGGGGAGCTAGAAGCTTGATTTTTGCCTCTGGCTTATGGAGGGCCTGTGGTGTGCTGGCCAGGCCCTGCAGTTAGTTAAGAGGCAGCCAATTGGATGGGCTCTTCAGGTTTTCAGCATGAGAAAGCTGTAAGGCCCTCAGACACGCAAGCTAGCTACCTGTCTCTGCTCTCGGCTGTTGAGGACCTTGCCCTCTGCCCCAGTCCTAACCCTGGAAACCAGGCACTGTTTCCCTCATTGCTTCAGGCTCAAGCACTTTTACAAGCAGTCCAGCATGGGAAAATTGGCATATTGAGTTTGTTCTTTTTGTATTTTTTCCCCCGCAAAATACAGCCCCTGTTCCACACGTAGGCAAATGTCCCAGCAGAGTCCAGAAGCCTGGGGTATCTAGTGTCAAATTCATGTTTTCATTTGAATGTGGGCCTGCCTCTTATCATTGTTCAAAGATAACCACTTTCGCTGTGTGAGTGTGTGTATATGCATGTGGTGTGGGTGTGTGTGAGTGTGCATGTGTCTGTATGTGAGAGTATGTGTGTGCATGTCTGTATGTAAGTATATGTCTGTGTGTGTCTGTGAGTATGTGTATATGTGAGTGATAGAGAGTATATGTGTGTGTATGTATGTGTGTCTGTAGTATACGTGCGTGTATCTGTAAATGTATATGTGTGTGAGGGAGAGTGTTTGTGAGTGTGTATATGTCTATGAGCTACTTGCCTACTAGTAGCCAGGGGCTCGCTCTTTCCTGTGGACGTTGAATATGTTTGCATGCCTGACACCAGCATACCCCTCTCCCAAGGTTGCAGAGATACCTGTAAACTCTTCCTTGCCCTGTCAGTGGGACTCCTGGAGGACACTTGGTCCTGGGAGAAGAATGCGAGCTGGGCAGGGGATAGCTGGGAGGCAAACAGATTGAGGCTCCCTGGGGAGCACCCAGAGAGCTGGACCCAGGCTGAATGTCCTCCGTAGTGGGAAGGACAGACCTTTCATCACATGGCCCTGGACCTAAGTGTGGACTGCTCGTGCTTGGGCAGTGCTGGCCCTGGACAGCTCCTCTGGCCTAAGTACAACGAAGTCTCTAGGCCAATACCAGCCTGGAGGACTGGCTCCTGATCGTCCTTGTTTTCTGTTCTTGCTTCCTCTCAGTCCTTGGAACAGGTTTCTATGCTGAGTTCAGGACAAATGGTTAGAGCAGAAATGGAAAAAGAGCATGGGGTCTCTGCACCAGGCTATCTGAGGCTGAGCTGTCGTTTGCCACACACTAACCAAGAAATCCTGAGCCAGGGTCGCAAGCTGGGTCCTCACCTGTAAGTCAGGACTAGCAGTCTTCTGCAGACATCATTCTCCCTCCTCTCTCCCTGCAGTCTCTGAGTAGCGGGGCTTTCTGCAGGGACCATAGTGCACTGTGACACACTTGTAGGGAACTAGCAGCTGTGTTTATGGCCTGCCTGGGAGGTGGGGGTGGGGAGGGGGAACTCAACTTTCCCCATGTTCTCCTGCTTACTGTAACTTGAGTTCATGTTCAGATTCCATTTTCCTGAATGCCGGGTGGGAGGGGGCACTTTAGGATGGTGGAGATTGCTGCAGTAGGGGAACCAGAGAGAGAATCCATCCATTTGTCTCCCTAAGAGGCTCCAGGCCCCTGGAGTTCACCACAGTGGGGTATGCTGGGAGTGTGAGGGGGTGCTGCCTGAGAACCGGGAGTGGGGGTGCTGCTTGAAGCTCTGCCTCACAGTGCTCTGACACACACAAAACACTGCTCTGGGCTGTGCAGTTTCCATCCTAAGCAAGGTAGACATGGGCTGCCATCCGGGAACTTCTACCCAGTGCTTGAGACAGGGGAGTCCCAGGAACCGAGAAGCCTCTCTCTATTTGGCTTCCATCTGGGAGGGAGACCATGTTAAATCCCTTCCCTGTTGTTCTGATAAAATACCCTGATGAAAGCATCTTAAGGAAGGAAGGATTGCTTTTGGCTCATAGTCTGAGGGTACGGTGCATGGTGGTGGAGAGGCCAGTGGCAGCTGTAGCAGGATCAGAGATCCACAAACACTAGTGCTCAGTGAGCTTTCTTTTTTGCGCAGGTCTTCCCACCTCAACCTAATCTAGATAATTCCTCATAAGTATGCCCAGAGGCTTGTCTCTTCAGGAGCCTATATCCCTTCAAGTTGACAGAACAGGCCCTTCCACCCCCCACCCTGCACCTAAGCCCCCAGGCAGGCTTTGGACTCCTGTTGGACCTGACTTCCTCCCCATCACTGCCCTGACCCAGCCAGTCCCACCCCACCACACTCTCACTGACTTACCTCAGGGCTTTTGTACCTGCTGTTCTTCTGGGGGTGGGGTGGGGGGATACTTCTATTCCTCTGGCTAATTCTCTCCCTCAGGTCTTGACAAATAGTCACCTATGTGATGGCCTGAGGGCTCTCTCTTTCTCTCTCTCTCTCTCTCTCTCTCTCTCTCTCTGTCTCTCTCTCTCTCTTTCTCTCTCTTTCTCTCTAGTCATCATCATTCCACTCACCTTGCTCTTTAGTTATATTTACTGTTATCATTTCTCCTATAAAGGCAGGTATTTTTGTCTGCTTTTATTTTTGTATGCAAACAAGTACCTGGAATGGCAATTCGAACGCAGTGGGTGCATAATAAATGCTCAAGTGCTTGCCGGCTGCATGGATGACCTCTTCTTTGTCTCCAAGAGCAGCAGTGAGTAGAGCCTCCGTCTGGCCATGTGCTGGGCTAGAGTGGGCAGCTCTCAACTGGCACAGAGATGGGACCAGGGTTAGGCTGGGACATCAGCTCTCTTAAAGGAAGCATTAGGTGGCCTCTGGAGACCATAGGATACTGAGATGGGGACATCTCTGTGTGGAAGGGGGCAATGTGGAGGATGATCCTCTGGGCCAGGAGAGGTGGCTGCTTTATCTAGAGATGAGGGGTCAGCATAGCAGGAAAGGAAGCAGAAAGAACAGCACACACACACACACACACACACACACACACACACGCACTCACGTGCACACACACACAGACAGCTCCACCAGGCAGTCTTAGGTGTCCACACACATACCCACAGTGATACTCCTGTGCAGCTGACTCTTTCATATCTGCCTTTTTGTATCTGTTCTCAAATGCTCATCCTCTGTGCCCTGTTTTCTCCCAGGAAGATTACAGAGGCTCAGATGGGATCCTGTAATGATTAAGAACCTAGCCCCAACGCCAAGTATGGTCTCTGTGTCCCTGGGAAAGTAACTTAAGCCATTTGGCTCTGCTCCCCGAATTGTAAAATGGGAATAATGCCAAGCTCATAAATGGTTATGGAGGTTAAATGAGATGATAGACGGGGAGTGTAACATACACCACACGTGGTGTCAAGTGATTACATGGCCAGACGTGTAGCAGGCCCTGGGTGCTAATGGAACATTTCAAGAACATGTGACTAGTCAGGCATGTAGTAGTCACTGGCTGTCAAAAGATCTGTCTGGGCCTGGAGAGACAGCTCAGTGATTCAGAGCACTGGCTGTTCTTCCAGAGGACCTGATTTCAATTCTCAGCACCCACCTGGTGACTCAAAACTGTCTGTGCTGCTGGTTTCAGAGAATCCAACACCCTGTGCTGGCCTCCGCTGGCACCCACTTGGAGCCCAAACATACATGCAGGTGAAATAACTATATAAATAAAGTAATAATAATAATAGTAATAAAACAAAGAACTGCTTTGGAACTGTGTGAACTATGAAAGGGGAGGGGGCTTCCTGGCTGAAGGTCACTCACCAGCCACTGGTCACAGAAGCTGCAGCTCTGTGCAGAGGGAAACAACTTACACAAAGGTCACCATGTGCAAGGCCATTTAAGTGGGTCCATTCCCCAAGTGGGAAGAGGAGTTGCAGGTGTCTCCAGGCCCCTCCCCATTCTTGTTGTTGTCTGTTTGCTGGTATTAACGTGTGGATGCGCGGTCTAGACTATCGCCCTGCTACTGAGTTGCATCCCCAAACCCGCTGGCTTCTCCAGCCCCCTTGCTGCAGCCTCGTACACCTAGCTTCATGACTTCCTAGCAGACAACCCAAGTTGGTTAGAGAGCGTAGGCCATCCTGAGCCTTGGTCTGTGCCGACTGAGAGTGATGGGGAGAGCAGGAAGGGCCCTTGGATGCAGCTCAGCCCTAAACCACTAGGGTGGGACCAGTTCTTAGCCTGCACTTCCATCTCCTTGTCTGCCAAGAAGAGTTGATGGTGACGCCTACAGGGAGGGTCATGAGAGGTCTAAATGGAAGCTGTGAAGGTGAGATCAGAGCAGGTCCATGGCATGTAGTGACAGTATTTGCCCCAGGTCCAGGGAGATCCTCTTGGGTTGCCCCACTCCCTTCCTGCCTTGTCCCAGCTCCAGGTCTTTGGTGCTCCCTGTCAAAGCCAGGAAGGGCTTTACAGCTAAGCAGCAGAAAAGCTGCCCTCCCAAGGCAGGGGCAGAGCTAGTGGACATTATGTTCTTCCCCATGAATGGGAAATGGGGAGGCTGCATCCATCTTTGCTCCAGAGTAGGCCCTAACACAAAGATCTTGAGGCTACCAACCTTTGCTGAAATATAAGATGGTAGGACAATCATGTGCTCCTAATCTGTAGGGGCCATCTTTGTCTGGGGCTTCCTGCTCTACCTCGGAGCTCCCACCCTCACCCCTCATCAAATCCCCTTGCTTCACCACCCACCCTGGCCTCAGCTCCACCCCCAGCCATCCCTCATCAAGCCCCAGGGAGCTGCCAGGGAATCAAGCCCAAGTCTCCTTTGAGGCAAAGCAACTGGGCTGTCTTATTTCCCCTCTGCTTCCAGACCAGGACCCCAGGAGGCGCTTGAAGCCCTTTTCCTAGACAAAGAATAACAATTATCAAGAAACTATGTAAGAAATACTCCTTGGAACTAAGCCGCATCTCCCAGAAGGCAGAAGTGATTGTTCTGACATGCTTACACTCACACATGCACAAACACACAAGCACACTCAGCCACAGAGGATTCATTCCGTGCCCTCTCTTCCTCCCATTCCTGTCTTCAGAGCCATTCTAGAGAGTGGGGGTCTGAGCTTTCAGCTGGGGCAGGGAGAGGGCAGCCAGACAGGCCTGCTTAGAAGAGGCAGAGAAGGCCCTGGGTGAGTTCCTGTTTAGAAGGCACCTGTGTGACCTGAAACCTGTATCTGCGGTTCTGTGGTTCCACCTGCCCCTCAGCACCCCCCTGGTATGGCCCCATAGCCTTCTCCTTTCCCTCCTCTTCAGTCACACACGCCACTCCTCCTACAGCCACAGACCCTGTTGTCCCCAGCAAGTTTCTCCCTTTCTTAGTCTTTGTAAGCTGTCAGGGGCATCTCCACTAAACTCCTCGCCTTCTTGAGGGGCAGCCTTGGGGCCACTGTCCACCTCCCGCCTCTCTCGGGACATTTGGTGTTGTTAAAGCAGGGTCTTATTATGTAGCCTTGGCAGAACTGGAACTTGCTATGTACCATGGTTGGCTTACCAGCTGATGGGTACAGATGTGGTCCCTGGGGGGTGCCCTATGAGCAGTGACCTGGTGACCACCAGTGTTCTTAGAGATGGCTGTGCTGCTGGACATCAAGCCTGGTATGTGGCTGAGGTTCACAATCCGAGGCAGAAGACTGACTGCCTTTGGTTAGAAGACTGTCTTGCCTGCCGTGAGGCATCTAATTAGCCACCATCTTCCCAGGAGACAGCTCGGTTGTGTAATTTCATTTCCATACTTCACACCCCCTCCATCAGCGCGCAGATCTGAGCCCATCTTTTGCCAGGCTCATTGTTTGTTTGCATTCCAGCCATGCTAGGTGCCCCCTTCTCATCTTTCCTCAGCTCCCACCCACCAGGTAACATGCCCACTGGCAGGTGGGGGAGGGTGCAGGGAAAAGCTTCCACATTGCCTTAGACCTAGCTCCAAGGCCAGCTGCTTTTCCAGGGTGGCACTGGGCTCAGCCATGACTGCCCTCCCCTACACCCCCATCATCTCTGTTTACAGGGAAGGTGATGGGAAGGAAATGGCAATAGAGTTGGAGACATGGTCTCTTTATGTAGACCAGGCTAGCCTGGAACTTAGAGGTTCATCTGCTTCTGCCTCCACAGTGCTGGGATTAAGGGCGTGCACCATAGCAATTTAATTTGCCTCTAAGCCCCGCCCTCACTAACAGTGTGGTTGGGATCCTTTGCTAAGGTGTATTCTTCAACTTTCTTTAACTGGCATCCCGCAGATGAGAGGGTAGCTACTGCAGAGAATGTTAACTCAAAGTGCCATCTAAATAGGCTTTGTCCTCACAAATGCAACTGCCCTTCCCCATAAGGGCTTTTATGAAGTCTGGATTATCCTGCTTCGTCATTGGGAATTACTAGACAAACTCTTTCCCTCAGTTACATGATTTGACTTCTGTCAGTTCAAAGAAGTAGGTCTGGAGAGATGTTTGCTCTGGAGCCCCTGTGATGGGCCCTGTTCTTTCTCCTCTAGGTCCATGCTATGCTTCTCTCTTTAGAAAACAAGACACCATTCATGTTCTCTGGAAGCCAATGTCCCTGACTTCTACCTGCTCCATTGAATGGAGAACAGAGTGTTAGTCCCACAGGGAATTTAACATCAGCTTTTATGAGCAAGGCAATGTCATTCATATGACAGACAAGGAAACTGAGGTTTGAAAAGGTGCCACTTGATTAAGATCACACAGGCACTAACAGTGGAACCTAAGGAAGCTGGCTCAGGGCCTCCTAAGCTTGTGCCCCTGCCTATTCCAGCTGTGAACTCCTGGTGTGTGTGGGAGTGGCAGTGGCAGTGAGCAGGAGAGGAGGCACAGAGAAGTCATGTCTATCCATTCCTGACAAGGCCCCATTAAGGCTCTTGTGATAAAGAACATGGTTCATTGTAGGGTCTGGTCTCCTTCAGCACTCCCCTTTGGCCTCTCCTTCCACATCTTCTTGCCAGGAGCGCATCAGGGGCCACTGCTTGGATGCCAGGCTGCTGAAGCAAGCAAAGGCTTGACCTGGGCCTGGGGCTACTGGCCCAGCTCCTTGCCCTGTCTTGCAGATAGAGTGGGACCTGGCACCCAAGACCCCCAGCCTTTAGCTGCCAGCAAGGGCAAGCAGCTGCTAAGCCAGCCAAGAGGCTGCCGTTGGTAGCCATTAGTGGAATGAGCCCAGGAGGCCTGATCAGCAGTTGCCTGCAGACTGGGAAATGTTCTGGCCCCAGCCAGGCTTCACCTCAGGAATTAGGAGAACCTGCTGGACAGTCTAGGCTTTGTCTACACAGTGTCTGGGCTTCACAAACCAGGCCTGCCTGTCTGAGTTCAGGCTGCTTGGAACAGCTGCTTCTCCATGCCCCACCATCCACAGCACTGACCACTGCTGGGTCACTCATGGGTGGGCCGCTAGGGTCCGCTGGGTCTCTCTACCAGATGTCCTGGAGAAAAAATTCTTTGTCTCTGGAGGGGTACTTGGAAGAGCTCCCCCACCCCCTGCACCCAAGGGACAGATGGATCTGCATTCCAAAGTCTGCTGGTTCCCAGCTGTGTGGCTTTTAGATTGTCACTTGCCATCTCTGAGCTACATCTTTAACTGCCAGAAGGAGATATTCACAGAAAACTTAACACGGCTGTTGTAAAAATAGAGTTCTTTTTTAGAGGTTTATATCATTTTTCATTAACATGTATTAATTATACATACTGATGAGGTTCAGTGTGGTATCTGAACACATGTATTCATTATGCACTGATCAAATCCAGCCTTCCTTTTACCCTCTTCCCCCAGGACTCACAATGCCAGATTCAGGTCCATGTTTTACCTTCTGCTACCCACGTAAGGAAGGATGAGGTGCAGTCCGTGTCTCACTCTATATATGATCTGGCTCCTTCTGTTCAATGCTCTCTCCTCTGGACCCATCCATTTTGCTGCGTAATAGCTGACTAGTGCCCACCATGTGTATGTGCCATGTTCTTGCTGGCCACCCGTCTACTGACTCTTTGCACCTCAGTGGCTGATAATCGTCCCACAGTAAACACAGGCATGCAGGCATGCAGGTGTCGCTTGTGCTGATTGCATGTCCTGCAGGTGCCTGTGCAGGAGGTAAGAGGCCGAGTCACGCCTAAAGTTCTATTTTAGTTCTGAGTGGAACCTTCTCGCTGGTTTCCACAGAGGCAGAACCATTTTACATTCCTGCCACAGTAAGGAGAACTTGTTTTTCTCCACTCTTTGCCAGTATTATTTGTTCAGTTTGGCTTTGGTGACTTTTAAATCATGCCCTTTGTACCCAGAATCAGATGTTATTACAATTTTGATTTGCATTTCTCTGATCGCTAATGATGATGGACATTTTCTCGTATATTTGCTATTTATGTATTTTTGAGAAATATAGTCAATCATGTGCCCATTTTTAGTTACAAGACCTGGTTGTGCAGCCCAATGTTAAACCCTCATCACACACAACAGTGGCAGATGTTTCCAGCTGTGGGAGTTTCCAGCTCTTACTCTAAGGCTGTGGTTGTTTGAAGGAAAGATGTCCCTCACGGGATCATGCATTTAAACACTTGGTCCCAGTTGGTGGTGCTGTTTAAGGAGGTTATGAAACCCTCAGGGAGTGCCGTCTTTCTGGAGGAGGTGTGTCACCGAGGGTGGGCTTCAAGAGTTCATAGGCTCTGCCTGTATATGAAAGTTTCTGTCTCGCCAGGTCCCACTGCCATTCAGTCCCAAAGAAACATACAAAGGCTTATATTAATTATAAACTGTCCTATTAGTTCAAGCCTTTTACTAACTAGCACTTATCACTTAAATTAACCCATAATGCTTGTCTATGTTTAGCCTCATGGCTTGGTACCTTTTCTCAGTAAGGCATTCTCATCTTACTTTCTCTATGTCTGGCTTGTGACTGCATCTCTGCCTTTCCTCTTTCCAGGATTCTCCTAGTCTGGTTGCTCCACTTACTTCCTGCCTGGATACTGACCAATCAGCATTTTATTAAACTAATATGAGTGACAAATCTTTACAGTAAACAAGACCTTTATCCCACAGCAGTTCCCCTTCTTTTCTTTTCAAAACAAGAACCCTGAATCTCATCTCCTTTGTTTACCTTTTTCCTGACCATTATCCATAACAACTTGTAACCAATTCTCTAAACAAAGACAAACATTCATTATCCATTTTTTGGGAATGTGGGTATAGTTTTCTAGGCTACTTCCTGCTGTTTGGGAATGCTAATAATCTTATGGGAACCTAAAGTATGGTCAGTCCTAACTGGAGTATTCTGTGAGGCTAGGTCATCTCAGCCAGCCGCCTTGAAGCTGTTCTGGATGAAGAATTCATGAGAAACTACAATAGAGGTGCTCTGAAATATTGCATCATCTGGGCTGTCCTTTCCCACTGGAGATTTTTCAGGGGGGCCTCTTTGATCAGCCTTATTTTTCTTAACCCAGAATGAATCCACAGTCTCTCATTTCCTGTGGAAACAAAAGGAAAGCCTCTTATCTTTTGGCTTCAATTTTGAAGTCAAGGCATTTTCAAAATATATAAGTTGGATTAATCCAACAGCATTTATAATCAAATGTCTTTTAGCAGCTGTTGCTCCTTCCTCAGCAGTCAAACAATTCTAAGACAACACAATACCATACAGTATCCAGATCCTCTGTGTATTTCCCATCTTTATATAGCTTTTTTCTTACTCTATTTCCTTTATATTTAATTTTTGAATTTTTGATTTTTTGAGAAGGGTTTCTCTGTATATCTTTGGTTGTCCTAGAACTCACTCTGTAGACCAGGTTAGCCTTGAATTTACAGAGATCCACCTGCCTCTGCCTCCAAAGTGCTAGGATTAAAGGTGTGTGCCACCACACCTGACTACTCTATTTCTTTGTTTTAAGGTATTTCTTTATCCTTTTACTTTTCTCTCCCAAGTCTACATATATTTTTGAACACACTGTAACAATTTAGAGATTTTCTTTCTGTCTGAATCTTTCTTTACTATATATCTCTATCTTTTTAATGACCACATGAGTCTTTAATCTGCTAAGTAACATGACTAGGATTAAGGCTGCATCTTTGACTGCTGGCTTCATCTTATTCCTTAGCTTTCTGAGAGTCTAGCTTCATAGTGATGGTATTGGCAGGAGCTATTTTTATTGTCACAACTCTGTGGAGTTTCAAGGTCCATGCCACCATGAAGAAGCCTGTCTCTGGATGCTCATAAACACCATTTAAGTGTTTGATGACAGAGCCTCTTTAAAGAACTGTGAGGTTTTGCCACTAACGCTGAGTTAGGAAGCCTCTCTTAAAGGAGTCACACCTCTGCTTGCCTCTAGCAAACAGAGCCTACTGGAGTAAAGATGGATACCAAGAAGTTGCACTTGACTCTGATTTCAAGGTGGCTAGCTGATGTGACCCAGTCTCACAAATTACTCTAGCTAGAAGTAAGATAAACCTTGCACTTTCCCATTACACAGAGATTGAACAACAAACAAAATAGCTCCCTGTTCCTGGATTTGGCAATTAATCAATTCTTTCTTGTCTGTCTAGAATACTTTAAAAAAAAAGTTTTCTCAGGCTTTATATGAAAATTCTTGTCCATATTGGGTGCCATTTGTAGATAGAAGTTTCTGTCCTACCAGGTCCCACCACTGTTCAATTCCAAAGAAGTACACTATAAACTATTTATCCTATTAGTTCAGGCTTATTATTAACTAGCTCTTACAACTTAAATTAACCCATAATGCTTGTCTACGTTTAGCCATATGGCTTGGTACCTTTTCTCAGTAAGGCATTCTCATCTTGTTTCCTCTGTGTCTTACTGATGATTGCATCTCTGCCTTTTCTTTTCCCAGAATTCTCCTAGTTTGGTCACCTCACCTATGCGTCTTGCCTGGCTACTGACCAATCAGCATTTTATGAAGACAATATGAGTGACAAATCTTTAAATTGTACAAGACCGTTAACTCAGAGTACTGGCCCACTTTCAGTTCCTTCTCTCTGCTTTCTCAGGCTTTGCATGGAAATTCTTGCTCCACATTGGGTGCCATTTGTAGACAGAAGTTTCTGTCCTGCCCAGTCCCACAGCTATTCAGTCCCAAAGAAACATACCGAGGCTCTCTTCTTTCTGTGGCTGAGAGGTGACTTTTCTGCTTCCTGTTCCTGTGACCATGCCTGCTTGCCCTGATGAGCTTTTAGTCCTCTAGAAGTATAAGCCAAGACAAACTCTTTATTCCAGAAGTCACTCCTGGCTATGAGAACTCATTCATTAGTTGTTAGTTAGAACCAACTAAGGCTTAAACAAACACTTCCTATCTTTTAGTTATTTTATACTATAAAAATTGTTTCTTAGTTAGGCTTTGTGAGGCACATTTGTAACTCAAGCACTTAGGAGGCCAAGACAGGAGGACATACCTATCAACTCCT
Source organism: Dicrostonyx torquatus (assembly GCA_028555095.1). Taxonomy (NCBI): domain Eukaryota; kingdom Metazoa; phylum Chordata; class Mammalia; order Rodentia; family Cricetidae; genus Dicrostonyx; species Dicrostonyx torquatus. The sequence goes on along the minus strand of JAQHUG010000484.1, from coordinate 748,720 downwards.
CCCTCTCAAGAGCTACAAAGTGAAATCTGGTCTCAAAATACAGAACAAAACAACAGCAACAAAAACACATTAGGACAGGTTCCTGCTCCTTTGTGGTCCAGTGCTGGCAGTCCAGGTGGTTCTTTTCCTGACAATGATTTAGCCAAGCAGGTGCTGTAGAGCCTCAGAATCCATCACTCACAGCCATTTCCCCAGGAGGAAAAGTTAGGCTTTGAATGTGTGCATGACAGTCTCCATTATCATTTGAGATAATTTTCTAGGAACTGGGGAAGTTGAACCAAGAGTTATGTGATAGGAAGTGACAAGAGATAAGATTGTGCCTGAAGGCAGAGCAGAGCACTGGCCACGTAAGCCAGGCTAGGCAGTTCCTGTCTCACCATAAAAATAGTATGAAATCATCAGATGTGCTTAGACAGTGTAGGGATGTGAACAGATTTTCCTTAGAGTCTGATTGTTCCTCCAGTGTGGAGAGAGAGAGACTGGAGGCCACAGAACAAGACAGAAAAGCATCCTGGTACTCCAAGATAGCTTGCTTTAGAACAATGGCTCTTAACCTGTGGGTCTCAACCCCTTTGGGGGGTCAAATGACCCCTTCCTGGGGGTTGCATATCAAATATCCTGCATATCAGATATCTATATTTTGCTTCATAACAGTCACAAAATTGCAGTTATGAAGTAGCAATGAGATTAATTTTGTGGTTGGGGGTCACTGCAAATGAGGAACTGTATTAATGTGTTGTAGCATTAGGACAGTTGAGAACAAGTGAAAAAGGAATACTGGGAATAAGAAGAAAGGTTGACAACTGTCTTCACAGGCACCAAGGGACATGGACGGAGCCCACACTCCAGTGAAGCCCCAGACAGGACTTGATCCAGGCCCATTCACTGTCTAATTGAAATTCATGCTTGAGAAAGTGCAAGAGGCTTGTGACTTGGGAACTCTGTGCAAGTTTGAATCTGAGTAGTTAGGGTCCACAGCATCAAATGACAAGTTTTATACCTAGGAAACAGAGCTTTCTGGAAGCAGGTTAGAATCTTATCTGTTATGGGCCTGGCTGAAACACCTAGTTGTTTTGGGACATTTTGGGTGAAATCACAAACATTTTTATTGTTCTTTTTAATATTCAGTTCTGTGACCGTGTACTTTGCTGTTCTTCATCCCCATATCTCCTGTCCTTGTTGCTTCCTAGATGTGCAAAAGTTTGCCCCTGGCCACTAGAGGAAGCCTACCTTATCCTTAAAAGGGACTTGGGGAAGGAGAGGAGTGTGCACAAGATGGCTCAGAAAATAAATATGCTCACAAGTCTAACAGTCCTGAGTTTCATCCCTGGATTCATTTAAAAGTGGTAAGAGAGAATCAACTCCACGCATTGTCCTCTGACTGCTACACATGTTCTATGGCATGCACACGCACATACAACCCCCCCCACACACACATACACACACTAATAATAAACACATTTTCTTAGTTAGGATTTCTATCGCTGTGAAGAGACACCATGACCACAGCAACTTTTATAAAGGAAAACATTTAATTAGGACTGGCTTAAAGTTTCTGAGGCTTATCCATTATCATCATGGTGGACAGCATGGAAGCACGCAGGCAGACATGATGCTGGAGAAGGAGCTGAGAGTGCTACATCTGGATCCATGGGCAGCAGGAAGAGAAGGTCACACTGGGTATGGCTTGAGTATCTGAGACCGCAAAGCCTACCCCCAGTGACACACCTCCTCCAATAAGGCCACACCTCCTAATAGTGCACTCCCTATGGACCTATGGGGACCATTTTTATTCAAACCACTACATCAATAAGTTTAAAAGAAATCTAAATGTTTTTAAAGGGGGCTGGGTCTGTGGATCACATTGTTCAAGATATTCCAGAAGGTCCAACTTGTAGCTCATCTGACAAAGGGTATATTAACCAGGGACGACTGGACAGTCTGCAGGCTCGCCTCATCCTCAAAGAGATGGTTAGATTCCCATTGGTTTGAGTAAGGAGTTATGCAAGCATTGTCTCCTTCCATGTCTCTGAAGGGTGCTGGGATCAGGGCTGCCTCCTACCTTTCAGGCTAATGCATAAGTAGACTTGGAACCCACCTAAGGTAGACCTATGCCCTGCAAAATGTGATAATATATTTCCTCTAAAAGGTGGGAGCTTCAATATTAGAAGCTAAAAATATTCTTATGGGCCAAATGAGGTGTTTGGTGGTTAATTTCAACTGCCATCTTTTTTTTTTTTCAGCAAGTGCTTTTTTTTCTTTTAAGATTTATTTATTTATTTATTATGTATACAGTATTCTGTCCACATGGATGTCTGCAGGTCAGAAGAGGGCACCAAATCTCATTACAGATGATTGTGAGCCACCATGTGGTTGCTGGGAATTGAAATCAGGACCTTTGGAAGAGCAGCCAGTGCTCTTAACTTCTGAGCCATCTCTCCAGCCCTTTCAACTGCCATCTTGATGATATTTGGAATCACCTAGGATGCACATCACTGGATTTGTCTGTGAAGGGGTTTCCAAAAAGAAGGTTAATTGAGATGTGAAAACCCATCCTAAACACCGGCATCCTATTCCATGGATTAAGTACTCACACAGAATATAAAGCAGAAGGTAAACACAGATTGCTTACAGAATACTATGCCTTTCAGTTATCACACACCTACCATGTGCTAACCACTTGATGTGTGTTATACTATTACACACTCAGCCAATTCTGGGAGATGTGTGCCACTGCCCCACTTTGTGATCAACACTTCACAGGGTTGTCTGCCTTGAACCCTGACAAGCCCATCTGCTCTCAACAATGGCTACTAGATTCCTGTGCATTCCCACTCTGAGACCACCTGACTGGTCTGCGGGTGAGCACACTGATGTACAACTGTCTTTCCCTTCATTAGAAGAACATCCCTGAGTCTGAAAGCAAAGCAGCTTCACCCGGTGTCACAAAAGGAGTAAGGGAAACCCAAGGGCCTACATAACCATGCTTTCTGACACACAGAATCCAAGCTTTGTGCTTGAGAAAGCAGAACTTTCTGGAAACCATAATGCAGTGAAGTAAACAGATCAGATTCAACACGCCACCTATAACTAGCAAAATGATTTGGATGGACAATCCTAACTACTAGTAGTATTTATCCAAGTCTGTGCAGTGTTCTAGATACTCTTTCAAATGATTCAAACACAGGAGGTTATGTGCACTGACTCATTCTCTCATCACAATGATAGTAGAAGGTGGTTTCTATTCTGGAGCCAAAAGAAAACCAAGGCCCTGGTGAGGTAAGCATGCTCCCACATGTATGCCATTTCTCGAGCACATCTGTTGAGGTCAATTTACCGATCTGGACATGAAGGGAATACTTGCTCTTTAATAGAAAACAAAAACAAAACAAAAAACATGGCAGGCTTAAGACTGTTATCCTTGGAGAGTCTTACTGTCAGGGCTGGCTCTCAGCCTGCATCTAAGGACAGGGACTTCTGGAAAGTTCTGCTATCTCATAATAGGGATGGCTCATGATGGTAAAATCTGTACTCAAACAGCATGACTTGTTCTTGAAGACCCCAGTGCGACTCCTCTCAGCTTTACTGTTTGACTTTGTGAGGTTCACTCACAGCTTGGGAGAAGTGTGTTGGCCACAGCATGCTTGTAAAGTAGTAAGACCCTCTGGAAGGATCATCCTTGGGGAGTGTAACCTGAATGTCCATTTCAAACTTTCCTGAAGTCCTACCTTCCAATGCCATTGCTCTTTTTAGCCTTCTAACCATTGAGTTTTAGGACTGACACCCCATGGAGGGCGGTGCAACGTTCCTAGGTATTTTAGCAACAAAGGTCATATTTATTCCTAGAAATTTTCTTTCTTATGAATAAGATGTTGCGTGGGAGAGATGCTTTCTGCTGATGTATTTTTAGGTCGATTCTCTGGGGGAGCCAACTGTACCAACCCGCTGATAAACAGGAGCAAAAATAAACCTTTGCCAATAGGGTCTCCCAGGTTTATCTGCTTCCATGCTGGGTGCCAGGCAGGGGGAGAGACTCAGCGGCATGCTTTCTGGACATCTTGACAGCATCACACTCAGTGAGGGCTAGGGTTGGCCTGAGGTGTCCTCCCATACCTGCGTGGTGAAGCTGGTGGTGACACATGAACTGGTCCTGTGTGTGACAAGGAAGTGAAGAGAGGTACAGGAAACACGGATGAAGATCCTAAGGGCTGGGACCCATCAAGCAGTTTCCCATGCAGTGTCCTGTGGACCCACTGCTTCAGGACCTGCATTGGGACACAGCTCTGCGTGCGGTTGCCCGCCTCTAACACTGACAGGGACATTCAGAATGCAAAGATGGTTCTGGGGGAAGAAAAGTGAGCCTGCAAAGACAGATTTTAGCAGCTTGCTTTCTGGGTTGCCTTGTTTGACTGAGAGCTAAGGGACATAAACACTAACCTCAGGAGAGGTGACATCTCCCTTCTGACTCTCCAGGGACCCTCTAAACCCAGATGTGTGCACATCTAAGACTCACAGCAGATGCCACACTGTGCAGGGATATTGTGATGCTGGTGTCAAACACATGCTGGCCCCCAGCCACTGTAGATGCTGGGGATGTTTAGCCCAGAGAGTTGATGGCCTGGGTAACATGGATCCTGTCTGTCCCCTCTAAGTCTCCAACCAGGGAAGCGATGGCCTTTGCCTCTTAACCTCTGGGGACAAGCATCCTGGTACCATGAGCAAGCATTTTGAAGAGGCAGGGGCCTGTCCATCAGAGGAAAGTCACGCAGGGACTATTGTAGTACACGCAGCAGGCAGACCCTGGTGCTGACTAGCTCAGAACAACTCCTGAAAGCAAGGCCTGAAGCCCAATCACAAGGGCCATCTCAGGCCTGGAATTTTCGATTTTAGGTACCCTGATGTTGTAAGGATGCAGACACCATTCTCCTGTCCCCTCACCTTCTAAATCAATAGTTATCACTTTCTCTTACAGAGTGAATCTTCTGCTCATCCATCCCTACCCTCTTCCAGCACCATGACTGACCTGATTCATGGGCCCATCATCTTCAAACTGGAGAGCCGGGAGACTTAGCTGCTGTCTTTCCTCCTGCCCTCCTGTAACAGAGTTGACCATAGCCTGTGGAATAAGGGTAGACAGCTTACCAGAAGCCACAGGAATCAGCCAGAGCCTTCATGGCCAGTGTTAACTCCTCCCACCCTCACATGGCCCACACGCTGGCTCCCGTTACCTTCAGACCTTCCTGGGGCTCGAATCATCCCCTGGGCACATTGCCTGTGCCCACAGCCTCCACTTACTCTGCCTTCATTTTTCTAGGACTCTATTTCTTCCCAGAACTTCCAGCCATCAGAATATTCATTCAGAGTGTAACCTGTCTTCTCTCATCACTGCTGCCCAGAAGCAGATTCCATTTTATCACAACTTAAAACATGGCTTGGCATACAGTAAGTCCTTAATAAAGGCTGGTGAGCTAATGCACTGCTTACTGCTCTGTGTTGGTTGAGGGACTTGAAAACTTTAATTGAAGAACATGTGTGCAGACTCTCCTGCGGGAGGAGCTGGAGATGGAGCTCAGGGTGTAAGGTACTTGAATCCCTGGGTTCAACATGGAGCATCATATAAAATGAGGCGTGGTGGCACACACCTGCCATCCCAGCCCTCAGAAGGTGGCAAGCATATTGGAGTCCAACCCGGGCATCATGGGACCCAGCTTCTAAAACAAACAAACCCACAGAAAGCCTAAAGTTTTCCACATCTTCTGGGTGGTCCTTTTACCCTGTCTCCACTTTCCATAGTGGGCAGGCCCCACAACTTCTCCACCACCTACAGCTGCAAGTCCCTACCAGCCCCAGCCAGTCTTGCTCCAAGATAGTTCTAGAGTTTAGACTTCTATCTGAAGGAAAAGCCATTTCCAAACTGTAAGAATTGTTCCATTAAACATTGGGAAATTTTCCTCCCTGGAGGGCATTTTAGCAGAGACTCTTTCTGGGGCTTTCCAAGTTGACTTGGGTCTGGGGATAGAGAATGAGAAGAGCTAAGGGCATAGATGGCCTCCTTTTAGTTCGTCTGATCCTGGCCACTGGTTGCTACAAGACCTCGGACGCAAAGCCTGGATCCCCATCTATGGAATTAATTCTGGACTCTTTCCCCCACCTGGGCTCTCTGGATAAGCCAAGGTGCTGTGTTCCCCCAGTCGGCAGCTTTGATCTCTGTTGAGCATCTCGGAATAATATCTTTGCTCACAGCATCCTTGCCAGTTCCCGAAATAGCTGAGTCAGAGGGGGGCCTGGATTGTGAGCATGTTCTATGAGAGGTTTAAAAGAAAAGGCAGCTGCAAACGGTCAGGGGTGTGCATGATGGAGTATGCTCATGCTTGTGTATACGTATCAAGGAGGCAACCATGACCCCTGGGAAATGATAGTTCTGCTGTCAGTGTGCAGCAACCCCATATTCACCATGGCTGCCTGCTGTGGAGAGTGGGCAGCTCCTGGCAGTCAAGTCCCTGAGTCAGGTGGCAGAGCTGCTGGAGCGATAAAAGCTTAGAAGGCCTTGGCTTCTGTCTGTGACTTCTGCCTGTTTTCCGTGAGTTGCCTGAAGATCATGCATACGCATACCTTCTGTATAGCTCTCTCTGTGCTGTGTGGAGGGGACTCCCCATGCTTTTGAGATGCTGATCTTTCATACAATTCTAAATGGAAGATTCTAATTCTAAGTAACTGTGTTGGATCTGGGCACATGCATCCTGTGACACTGGTGTTTAATGATCTCTATGAAGGCAGGTGTGCTGCACCTCGGGCGAAGAAAGTTCTGTGTGTACATGTGGTACCTTCCTCTCTGAGTGCTATCTCCTTGAAACTGTGTTTGAAGTATCTCGCGATGTTTTGGCCTGCTAAGATGCGCCATCCATATGCACATTGCACATGCACACGCTTGGCAGCCTTTCTGCGGCTGGAGGAAGGGTATATATGCACCCAGCAGGAAAATGCATGTGTTTACATTTGCATGGGGTGAACTCAAAAGCAGATGCTGGAGGTAAGGTGTTTGATGTTAGAACATTTTGAACTGGAAGTCATTATTTGCTCCTCTTTGGTGTACACCCCGGGAGCCCTGTCCTCAATGGGGCGTCTCTGTATGCACAAGAAGAAGAAAAATGTCTCTCTGAGACCCTTTGTTCCTCACTGCTGAAGCTGCCTTTGTTCCTACCAGTGGCCCCAAACTGGTGGTTATAAATTCATGCTTCTATTCTTACCCCCTGTGGGGAAGGCCTTTTTACAGAAGCCCAAGGAGTGGGAGATGGGAAGATTTTTTTGGTCCAGCGCAGCATCTGGTCCAGCCGTTAATGGGGTTCCTTTGCTCAGAACACACCTCAGCTCGGGGTCACAGAGCCCCTGCCAAAGCCAGGTCCTTGCTGAGATAGGGAAGGGGAAGCTCTGGAAAGGAGCCACTGTGAATTGGGCCAGGGAAGGGTCTGGGTCTGTCGGAGGTGGCAGAGAGAAGGTTTCAGTCCGGACATCATCTTGTTAGGCAGGTAGCAGAGATAGGACCCAACTAGGCCCTAGTCCAGAACAGGCGGACTGCCTCCAGAGCGCTGCTCTAAACAGGCAGCTATGCCATCCCTGACCATGGTGAGGTGCTGGCTGAGTGGGCATGGCTGCCTGCAGCACCATACTGACAAGAATCTCAGACCCACTTCATTCTCAAGGCAAAGGGGGTAGATGGGCTGTTTTCTGTCACTGTATTGGTTTAAGATAAGAGAAATCTACCTTCTTAAATTCTAAAAGCGGAAGTCAGTACAGGTCTCCTAGGCTAAAGCCCAGCCCCTTCCTGGGGCTATAGGAGAACCCATTCCCTTGCTTGCTTTAGAGTCTAAAGGCTGATGTAGTCTGGTGCTTAGAGACCATTGGAGATCATACAGGATAAGCCTCTCTCTCAAGTTCTAAACCAATCATGTCCACAAAGTCCCTTTCACCATACCAGGCCACACTGCCATAGGCTTCAGAGGTTAAAATTTGGCTATCTTTGGAGTTCATAATTCTGCCTGCCACAGAAGGGATGGATGTATTACTGATATCTGCCACAGTGTCCCGTGTTAGACTGCCCATCACAGAGACACCTGACAGAAACAGCGTAAGGGAGGATGGATGGGGGGTTCTGTGTACAGTTGCCTGGAAAGCTGTTTCTGGGCACGTTAAGGCAGAATGTCCTGCTGGAAAGGTGTGGGCTGCTCACCTACTGGCGGCCAAAAAACAGAGTTGGGGGAGAGTGTCTACACCCATGGACTTCCACCTTCCTCCCTTTCAGTTCCACCCACGCCCCCAGCCCATTGGGCATTGCTTCCCACATTCAGGTTAGGTCCTTCCCCCTCAGTTGCTATCCCACACGTCAGTCATCCCTGAACACACCCTCACAGACACACCCAGAGGTTGCTTTGGTAATCTCCTAGGGGTCTCTCAATCCAGTCAGGTTGACAGTAACCATCAGACCCTGGTAGGGGTGAGCAGTGACAAGAACAGGATGTGCTCACTGTCTCTCAGTCTGGTAACTAATTACCAATATAGTCTGCAAGGAATACCAATGGCTGCTGGTGTAGTAAGAGGAACTCACATTTATTGAGCCTTCGCTGTGTGTCAGATACTCGCTCCTGGACTCAAAGGCATGTCTGATGTGACCCTGACCACAGCTCCTATTAGGTGAGGAGGGAGCCAGTATTTTACAGTCAAGGACATGGAAACGGGGAGGATAATGTGGTCCATTCGGCCACACAGCTTATGAACAACAGAGCAGAAATATAAAGCCAACTCTGACTCCAGAGAACCACTGTGGCTGAGGCAAAGAGCACGGGTAACTTCTTATATGTGCCGTGATGAGACTGATGCCCTTACTGGCTGCTGGGACAGTGATTCAACATTGTACTGGGGACATCGCCTGACCCCAAACTTGTCTTTGGACCTGAACCCACCCAGATGGTTATCCCATGGTTTTGTAAATTGGGTTGAGTGAGAGGCCCAGGCTGGGGACTTCAGCCCTGTCAGCAGAAATAAATGCTAATAACCTACCTAGCAGAGGCCAGAAAATGCACACCCAGCGTCTGAGGGTCACTGGAATTGGACGTGGCTTGCATTCCAATGGTCTGTGACTGACCTTGAGGGCTATGAGAACACCTGGAGGTGTGAGGTGGGAAATCTGTTGTAAATACAAATATTCTTGTCATTACAACAGGCCCTTTAGCCTGGGCTGGGGAGATCTGCCTGCCTGGCTCCTCTGCATTGGGTATTTTGTGCCGATGGACATGGGGCAACTGCACATGACAAGTAATGAAGGAAGAGGTGACAACTCTGCCTGAGCCTGGTCTCCACAGTGCTCAGTGCGAGAGGTCAGAGGGCAGGAGGAACCTAAGTGTCCAGAGAGTTAGAGTCCAGGGCCTGGGGGCGGGGGCTTCCCAGGATGGGCTATGTCTGAGAATGCTTTTAAGGTGAGGACAGTAGATAAATAAAAGGCCTGGGAGAGAATCAGCACAACTCCCGAATAGCAGCTGTGCTGCAAGCACAGACCTCTCTGAGTAAAAAATCACACAGCTTCAGTGTGGCAGAAGCCGGACTCGAACTCAGTGCTGGCCTACTCTGTGTCTGTCCACAGATACCACAGACTGCCTGATTGAATGATCTGCTATAGACAGGTGGCAGGGATCCCCAGACATGCTGGCCCCTTCTTTGCCAAGTAGAGGTTATGTGGAAGGGCTTTGGGGCTGTCTTTAGCTGTAGTGACCGCTGTGGTGAGGGATAGTCCCCTTGTCCTGCTGCTAGGAGCACACAGAAGACACAGTCCTGCTGGGGGCAGGGCTGAACACACACAAACCTGTACACTGTATGTGTATGTTCTGGCAAGACAGGCTCCCAGTGGACGTGGAGAAGCTGACCATATACCCACTGTTGTCACCATGGCAGGCTGTGGAGCCGCCGTCAGATCACACACCTACCGGTTAATCTCCCCTTTGCTTCCTGTGTGGTCCCACCTCCTCCATCCTCCCAGGCCTGCAAATCTAAAACCCTAATTGCAGGACAAAGTGAACCCTGCTGGACATCTGGCATCTGGACACCCCCCCTCCTCCAGCATCGGCGTCAGTCCTCATCCTTATAACTCTGAGGCAGATAGTGCAAGTGTCATCTGTCTGAGGGAGGCTCAGCGGCTTAGACAGTTGCTACAGGAAGGGATGGGAGCAAGGAACAGGCTTGTACCTGGAACTTCCAGCTTTCAACTTGGACTTGTCTCCCACCTCTTGCTGTCTGTAGTCAGCCACTATTGGTGGGGGGCCTGGCCATTGATTCAGCCCAGCCTCCGATCCATCCTTTTCTATTATTGAAAGGGAGAGTGGACATGGGATGCCTCTCCTGGGACTTGCATCTAGCTCTTTCTCTGCCTGCTCCAGAAGTTCAGAAATGCTGCCCCTGAGTGACATAGTAGTTGTTTCTTCTTACACAGAATGACAGCCCTGAGGCTCAGGTGGTTTGTTAGCTTCTCTGAGTGTGCATGGGGTGACCTCTCTGTGAGGCACTGTGATGATTTGGAGTGGTGTGGAGAGACCAGGGCTTGTACTCTTGTGCAAAAGCCAGCTGTTCGCTTTCCGAGAATTCTGTGGGCTACTTTTTAAAGACAGTTGTTATTGAAAATTAAATTTTATTGCCTGACGATTAAATACTTTTACATCAGAATAATGAAGGCAGTAAATCCCCCAGTCATCATTTCGGTGGTTTTGCTGTCTGTGCCACTGGAGTCTTCAGCTCTGCTGCAGCCCATGCTAGGCATGCAGATGAAATAGTCTACAGTGCTTCGCTATGTGCATCTGTGCAGCCCATGCTAGGCATGCAGATGAAATAGTCCTTATTGGTTCGCTATGCACATCTCTTTCCAATGTTCTCCTCCCCGCGGTCATACAGAAGCATGAAATCATCCACAGCGGGGGGATTTTCACAGCAGAAGCTACAGATCACAGCTGCTCTGTGTCCTGGAGAGCATACAGGCTGTGTACTTTGCAGACTGCCCTGCAAGGAAGGCCCCAGGCCTGTCTCAGATCAGCACTGAGCCCACGATCGTGTGTCTGGGTAGTTCACTAGGTCCTTCAGGGATGGGAGAGGCAGGGATCTCCCAGGGCCTCTTTCATACAACAGGTGAAGTTATGCTGCCCAGGTTACAGACTGAGACAGGGCTGTGGGAAGCTGGAGGAGGACAGAAGAATCCTCCCCTAGGGCTCTGGAAGGAGCTTGGTGCTGCAGACTCCTTGACTCTAGACTCCTAGGCCCCAATGCTGTTAGACAAGTTTCTGTTACCTTAAGCTGTGGTACTTTATCATGGCTGCCTTTAGCCAGAGGACAGACCTCCATAGGACTGAACCCTAACAAACTCAGGTATTAGGTAAGCAAAAAGAATACAGGCAGTTACACAAGTTCAGTTGCTGTAAGTCCAGACTGGAAATAAGCCAAGTGCCCAACAATTAATAAGCGGGTATACTAGTTGTTGTGTGCTCTGCTATGGAATACTAGCCAGCAATAAAGAGGACCAACCTGCAGGCGCATGAGTAACACAAATGGGAGATAGCAGCCAAGGAGAAAAATCTGCATGCAGAATAATTCCATCTGTGCGAAATTCTATAAAAGGGAAATGAAAGCTCTAGGAATGAAAGCTCAGAGAGCTTTTGGGGTAACGGGAACACCTATATCCGAATTGCGACAGCGACAGCAGCAGAAGCCGCACATTTATAGAAACACTTCCAATGGGTGCATCTCATTCCGTGTAAGTCAGTGCTCAGCATGGCTGTCCTAAAGAGGAAGAGCTGCCTACTCAGGTGACAAGGGGCTGAAGCGTCATCTTCCAAGTCTGAGTCATGGGCTCTTGGGAGAAATATCTATGCCATTCCAATCCGCTGAAGGGACACACTGTGGGGGCCCAGCGGACACTTGGAAGAGCTTTTTCAGGAAGGAGTTCTTCATGGCTGCTGTCCAGGGAGGATGGGTTCTCTCAGAGGGCTCTTGGAAGAGGGAGAGTAAGTGAGATCTAAATTCAGGCATCTTTAGCTTGGTGGCCGCTGGGAAAAGGCCCAAGAGCACACCCTGGGGGACAGGTGGACAGGATGCCGGCACGACTAGCAGGGCTTATCATGTGCCGTGTCTACAGTGAGCATTTTCTGGAGGATCTCCGACCATTGGGGGTGGGGCATTTTGCCTCGAATTTAAGAGCCCCATTTACCATATGATTGTTGGGCCTCAGTTTCCATACCTATCAAGGAAGTGCGTGGCATTGACTTTGAACTGCCGTTGTAAAGAATTAGTTGGCTAAAGTGTGTCAAACAGTGCCTGTGGTAGAGATAAAGGCCTGGTACCAGGAGCTTGTTGGTAACTCGAGTGATTGAAAAGCCCACGGAAGGTCCTTTTTGAAGCAGAACCTGGGAAGATGAACCTGTCATCCACCTCATCCTTCCAGGAAAGATGGGACAGATGGGCATCCTGGCAGATACCATCTGTTTCTAAACACCATTTCTGGCAGGGTGTACCACAGAACAAAACCAAACATGCTTTTTCTCCTAACCTTAGAAGGATGGAGTTCTAATTGGGTGGGTCTTGGGGGCCCTAGGTGCCTGAGTGAAGAGGCTGAACTGCATTCTGAATGGCAAGTCACCAAGCTTCCTGTGGCAGAGAAAGATGTTGCCTCACCCTAACTCAATGCGTGAGCTGAATCTGACATGTCAATCTATTCAAAGAAGCCAATTGCAAGATATACTGCCTGTGCCCTTCTGCCCCCAGCTAATGAAAGCCTTCCTCCAGCATCCTCAACAGGCTCTGGTGCTCTGCCAGAGTGCTGGGAGGGGTCTTGGCAAGGCTGAGTCCATGAAGTCCTTACGTGCAGAGAGGAAGTGGGGTTTCACAGACACCAATATCCTTGCCTACATGGGCATACATGCATGGACAGAAAACTATTCATTTTCCCTTCCTCATTTTGTTTCTTTTCTCTCAAGTCCCAAAGTAATGCATATGAAAAGCAATCACTAGCAGAGACCTGTGTGTAGCAAGAAAGGTAAAATGGCATTTCAGCCCCTACTCCGACCACGTGACTCCTCTGAGTCTGCTCCCCCTGTTCCTTGGGTGCCCATCACTGTTTGCGATCCTGTGTGTGTGTGTGTGTGTGTGTGTGTGTGTGTGTGTGTCCATGTAAAACCACAGAACTTTCCAGCACAAAGAGAACCAGACTGTACCCAGCATTCTCCATCCCCTTTCACCAGGTGGCTTCTATGGCAGCTCATGTAGATCCCCTCCTTTCGCCCTCATGGACGCTACATGCGGGGTAATCTACACAGACTGCAATTTGCTCAGCCCATTGAGTGTTTGGAGTGTTGCTGTCTCTCTTCGGTCTACAAAGCATTGTTTTTCACTTGTGAAAGCTCCAGGGAAGGCTGAAGGCTATCCAGCAGCAAGCCCCAGCCCTTTACCACCTCTCAGTCACCATCCTCCCTCCACCCCACCCCGCCCCTGTGGCTCTTCCCTCAGCTCAGCCTCTCCTGCCCTCGTCCTTAATAGCATGTGACACTTGGCACAAGAGCCACCAAGCTGCAGAGGAGCTTAGTTCTACCCTTGATGCATTTTTGTAAGTGCTCTTGTTAATGTTTCATGATGGATGGCGGAGAAACCTGGGAAACGCACCAGCCTGGATTCTGAAAGTGTCTGCTCGGGCTAACTTAGCGTATTCATTTATTCAGTGTGACAGCAAAGAGAGAAGAGCTGTGAGTGCAGAGACAAGCTTCAGAGGGGAGTGGGGGATAGGAGAGACAGGACTAGCATCTATAAATCCTCTCCCAAGGGCCAAGGATCTCACCATGCTCCCAGCACCCACCTGTCAGGCTGCTGTGAACAACCCATCTTGCATATGAGAAAAGAGGTGGGAAATTACTTACCTAAAGACACAGACAGACAGGCAGGCAGACAGAGCTGAGATTTGTACCTGGCAGCAAAACCTCACGATATTTCCATTGGACCATACTGCTCCCATGGCTGTGCACTTGGATGACCTCAATAGCTAATGGTTATGACTGTTTCCTGTGTGCCAGGCACCATCCTGAGCGCCTTGTGTGTGTGAATGTATTTGTACTTGTTTGAGGGAGATGACCACAACTATACCCATTTTACAGGCCAGGAACAGAGGCTCAGCGCTTAAGTCACGCCTATGGTGAAGCAACCCTCACGGCACAGCTGGGAGCTGAGCCAGAGGAGGACTCTCCTGAGCAGAGTCACTCCACCACTCCACCTAGGGACAATTCAGGGGTGACTGAGACATGGATCAGAACCCTTGAGCTCCTTTGGGCCCCTGGTGGAGAAGGACAAGAGCAGCTGCTCCTCGATGCAACCGATGGAACTAATATTTTGAGATCCTTAGCTCAGGGTGGCTTTTCCTGCAGAGCCCGGGCAGTGTCAGTTAGACTTTCCACAGTGAGCTTTATCTCACTCCACAGCTTCAGGCCAGGTGTCGCTCTAAATAGCAAACAGAAATGACAAAAGGCAGAGCCCTGACAGCGGTTGCAGGGACATCCCAGCTTGGGAAGCAGGAGGTTTGGGGCCAGAGCCGGCAATGGAGATGAGCTCCCCAGAGGCTCCTCCGGCTGGTTTGTGTTAGGGACTCTCCATCACAGCCTTTACCAGCAGAACAGCTAGCAAACTAAAAGGCAAACCAAGGCTGGTTGGCTGGGGTGGCTTGGTCTGCTGCAGGAGCAAAAGGGAGGTCACTGTGGCAGTGTGCAGAGACGAAGAGAAACCACAGCCATGGTCATGGGGGTAGCCTGGCCAGGGCAAATCAGGGCTGCAAGTGCAGAGCTTCTGTGAGTGTGAGCTCGTGTTGTAGTGTGATCTCTCTGCTGCGCAGAGCTTCTGTGAGTGTGAGCTCATGGTCTAGTGTGATCTCTCTGCTGCCGGTGGGTGACTAAAGGGTGATGGTAGGAGAAGGGGGACTTAGGGACAGGTCAGCCCTGCATTCCAGCCCAACCTATGACCTCAAGTCTGTCTCCTATAGGACTGCCCCAAGGTAGACATGTCCCCTGGACCCAAGTGACGGTCCATGTGACAGCTGTGGAAGGTCTGAGACATGAGTAGGGTGTACTGAGCAGGCAGGGTGAACAGCGTTGTGATTTGAATGTGAAGCCCAATAGAAGGAAGACACAGCCATATTGTCCAATTCCACCCAAGCTCCTTGGGTGGATGACAAATGGCAGAGGTGAAGGTCATGGGGAAGAAAGGGGAGTTGAGCATGCACTTGACTGTGCCGCAGCCACCAGAACTTCTAGAAGTGTCGTAGCACCATGGAAGGGGAAGTTGGCTTCACAGTTACAGTGGGGTCCAGGCTGAGGTCCAAGATGAAGGAGAAGCCATGAGAGTGAGCAGTTGGAGCAGAGAAGAGCCAGGGCTCGCTCTGACCTTCTGATAGGGCTGAAAAGGCAGGTGAGCAGAAGTAGGCCATCAGGATTGTTTGTCTGCGTGTGTGTCTTTGTGGTGGGTGGGTGTGTGCTTTGCTTCTGTGTGTACACAGCCGAGCAACTAGAAGTCATTTTCTGCATCTAGTTCATGAAAATAAAAAACAACCAACCATCACCAGTGCTCCAGATTTGAGCTCAACTCAGTTATCAACACCTATATATATACTCCTCTGATTATGCCACACAGGCCGGTCGTCACTGAGGTTGTATGTGTAACATGAGGGCTGGCTCGTTGGGGTTACTGTCCCGCCCAGTACCCCACAGCCGGCAAGCCCCAAAGAAAATCACACAGAGAGTCTACATTAGGTTATACACTGATTGGCCCATTAGCTCAGTCTTCCTACCAGCTCCCATAACTTATATTAATCCATTCTCAGCCACATGGCCAGTACCTTTTCTCAGCTGGGCTGCTACATGTTGTCTCCTTGGAGATCTGCTCAGGAATGCCAGGGAAGCTTCCTGCTTCCCAATTTCTCCTGTTCTCCTTGCTCCACCTCTACTTCCTGTCTGGTTTTCCCGCCTATACTTCCTGCCTAGCCAATCAGCGTTTATTTAAAACATGATTGACAGAATTGTCCCGCATTATGTATGTACCTGGAAACATGTCTCTGCATTGTGTCTCATAGCTACTGTCCTCCAACTGCCACTCCTTACATCCTAATAGAGCTAGGACCACCTCCATCAGGGAGGTCAGTGACAGCAGCCAGTGCAGGCCAGGTGGGCAGGGCAAGAGGGACCCTAGTAACATCCTTGCCCCCCTAAGGAAATACCTGCATTTAAGTACATTCAGTCACCCAGAAAACAATAAAATGAGCACTATTTTCTCAATTAGAAAAGAAATAGCTTTCAGAGAGTTACTTGTTTAAGAGCACAGAGCTGGGAAACAGAGGAGCCAGGATGTTGAAGGGTCTCTCCTGGAAACAAATGCCCAAACTTCTAATCACTGGCCATACACCCATACCATTCAAACCCATACGACGTGGCCAAGCTAGTGAGCCTTCTGACCACAGGAGTCAGACTGTTGAAGCTTCACACACCCATACCCACACTACAAAGTTTGCTTTCTGTTGAGACAGTGGCTGCCATGTGCTGGAACAGACCTAAAGAGCTGAGAGCAGCCATGTGTGTGTTTCCCAGTTTTGCAGTCAGTCACTGCCTTGGGCTCACTACATCACAGAAATCTATAGAGTGGCACCAAGATCAGACTTGAACTGCCATTCGACTCAGGGGTGTCCATCAGAACGGAAGGAAGGTGGTAGATCTGGGAACAAGGAATGGTCTTGTGCCGAGGGGACTGGAAGCTCTCAAGCTGTGTTTCTAGCTCACTGTTACACTGCCCTCATAACTTTAGACTTTAGTGAATTAAATGAACACTCCTAGTCCAGTGGGAGAAGGTGGATAATGAGGAATGAAACTAAAGAAATACGTGCAGGCCATGGTGGCACATGCCTTTAATCCTAGCACTTGAGAGGCAGAGACAGGCAGATCTCCCTGAGTTTGAGGCAAGGCCAACCTAGTCTACATAGTGAGTTTCAAGCCACCCATGACTACAAAGTGAGACTTTGTCTCAATGTATGTGTGTGTGTGTGTGTGTATGTGCATGAGTGTGTGTGTGTGTGTGTGTGTGAGTGTATATATGTGCATGAGTGTGTGTGTGTGTGTGTGTGTAATGCTATGGAAGATACAGAAGTATCAGATGACATGATGGGTCAGCGAAGGAGCCTGTGAAGAGTAGGCTTGCATGGTTTTGCTTTTGAGACAGGGTCATATTGTGTAGCCTAAAATCATGTACAACCTAGGCCGGCCTCAAACTCCAGATCCCCCTGCCTCAGCCTTCTGAGCACTAGGATTACAGATACACACCACTACACCCCACTTCAGAGTTGCAGTTGTAAACCAAGAGCTCCCAAGGAGCGAGGCCTCCATGATGGGGTAATGTGTGCAAAGATAAAGTGCTGGCAAGAAAGCGGGCCGCTGCTAGAGGCCAGAGCAGGTGAATTGCGCAGCAGCCTAGGGAGAGACCGAGAAGGGGCCATGGTGGATGATATGGCACCTTGCTGGCCATAAGGTGGGAACGCACTGGGGAAGCCCTGGGAGTTCAAAGGATGGGGCAGCCGTGTGCTGTGTGGAGGGAAAGTAGTAGGCTGGGAGGAAGGCGATCAGGGGAAAGCATGGGTGTGTCAGGAGCTCACGAAGAGTGAGAGATGGCAGTAACCTGGGGTGTGCCAAGGCCCATTGGAGGATGTAGGAAGTACAAATGCCAGAGCGAGCTGATGAGTCAGTGGGGACTTCAAGGGAGAGGGGGTGGTGGCACCAAGGATGAGCCAGCTGTTAGCCGAGATCTGAGATGTTGAGGACGAGAGAGGCCCAAACTGTATTTCCTTAGTTCAAACCCTGACCCTCTTCTCACTTCCATTTTAGCCCTAGGCAAGTGACTCAGCCCTTGAGGGCCTCAGTTTCCCCATCAGTAAAATGGAGATGACAACACATGCATCGCGTTGTTTGTAGGTTTTACAAGGGACTCCATGTAAAGTGTTTAGACTCATGCCCGAGCAGAGCGGATGCCACGCAGAGGAAGGAGTCTATTGGTAGGTTTCTGCCCCGCCATTAAGAAATAAAGACTTTCAAGGCCAATGGCCCTTGTTCGGAAAGCTGAAATGCTCTGCAGAGCAGGACCCTGGAGAGGATCCTTCTTTCCAAGTGTTTGCATTCCCTTCCCCAGCATGAACTTGGCAGGCAAAGCTGTTCAAAGTAAACACAGGTTCCAAGCTACAGCAAATACCAGGTTAGGCAACATGGAGGCGTCCGCACAAGCCCTCAGGGCCAGCAGGAGAAATAGGCTGGCTTTGTGCTGACCTCACCAGGCTCATGGCTGCTGGCATTCCAGGGCTACCCGGTAGGGCTGGCCTTCCCTGGAGGCAGGGCCTGGACACCTAGGCTGTCTGGTCTTTTTACTGGACCAGCTAGGGATGAGTCACCCCTGTTGCTCACCGCATCCTAGCCTGGGCTTTGTGAATCACAGATTCCCAAACTTAACACCAAGAGGTGGCATCCAGGAAGCAGCAAGCTGGCATGAAGGGACAGTAGTACCCCAGTGCCATAATGTCACATGAGAATAGAGGTCTGTGAGGCACTGGGAGTCGGGAGGGAAAGAGGAAGGGCTGCAGATCTTAACAGAAGTCAACTCAAACTACGTGTCTCTTGTTCCCTGACTCCATGACCCACCAACCTAGAAACTGGCACAATGAATTACAAAGGGAACAGGCTAGCCTAATTTCTACTATAAACATAAAAGTTTGTTTTTGTTATTTTTCTCATGCCTGTGACAAAACTCCTGACAAGAATCAATTTTAAAAAGGCCTGGTTTATTCTGGTTTATGGTCCAAGGGAATACCCTCCACCACAGTGGGGAAGGCATGAAGGGAAAGCTGCCTGGTCACATGACAGAGAGCTCCCCTAGTGCTCAATCCTGAACCTCCCCAGCCCATGGAATAGCCCCACCCATATTTAGCATGGACCTTCCCATCTCTCTCCTACCTTAGATAATTACTCATAGACACGCCCAGAAACTTGTCTCCTAGGTGACTCTA
This sequence comes from Dicrostonyx torquatus, assembly GCA_028555095.1. Taxonomy (NCBI): domain Eukaryota; kingdom Metazoa; phylum Chordata; class Mammalia; order Rodentia; family Cricetidae; genus Dicrostonyx; species Dicrostonyx torquatus. The sequence continues at coordinate 729,624 of JAQHUG010000484.1, read as the reverse complement.
GACCCCATCAGGTTGACAGTCATGGTTAACTATCACAGTCTTGAATACAATTGCTGAGCCACCCACATATGCTACTTTGTAAGAGTCTCCTGTGAGCATAGGTGGACAATAGTGCATGGGGAGTTGTCCTTCTAGCTAGAGAGACAGCGGTGATGAGGGGGAAGGGTGTCTGTAGTGCCATGGTGCACATGTGGAGGTCAGAGAAGAACCCCAGGAGCAGATTCTCTCCTTCCACTGTGTGGGTTTCAGACACTGAGCCCAGCTCTCCAGGACTGGGGGCAAGCCCCTTCGCCCTTTGAGCCAGCTTACTGGCCCATGCACATGCTCTCAACATTGGAGAAAGATGTTGCTTTTGTACAGTGCCAACCTCTTAATTGTAAAATATAAACAACATGACGAATATCATCTTGCCACTTGGGCCTTACCTTACTCTTCAGTGACGCTAGGTACATACACTTTGTTGTGTTTTTTTTCACCAACTGCCCATCTCCAGAAGGCCCTCAGAACCGAGGCTAGGTGCCCACTAATCCCCAGCTTCTGACAATGCACTCCTGTGCTGTGTCTCTGCAACTTGGACTACTTCCGATGTCCATGGGGGAATAATCACACATGGTTTCTCCCTTCATGTCTGGCTTATTGTCTCCTGCGTCTTGTTTGAGGTCCATCCATATTGTGGCACATGTCGGAATGTCCTTTGTTAAGACTAAAAGCATCTCTTCTGAGGACACACGTTTTACTCATTACTCAGTCAGCAATGCGCAGCTGGTTTGCCTCTGTTTGTGTCATTGTAATCATCATGATATTCGTCATCATCATCATTATTGTGATACTTCTTTTAGACTAGGTAAAATGATTTGATAAAATAATTCAAAGTAAGAAAACTTCATAGCAATAAAGACAGAGCTGTCTTCCCTTTGTCCTGGGTTTTCACATGTCATGAGGCTTTTGCAAATAAGATTCAAAAGTAAAATGGAAGTTGGAAGACCAAGAAGACCTAGACTGTAGTCCTAGCCCTACCTCCCAGCTAACCGCATGCTTTGGGAGAAGATCCTCAAGCGTTCCATGCCTCAGAGTCCTTAACATGTTGAGAAGTGAGGGTCAAGTGTGGACAAGGGTTTGTAAGAGAACGTCACAGAGGAAACGTCTATGGAACGCTCACGACCCTGCTTCCTTGGCTGCCCTGGAATTCACTAGGAGGCCCAGGTTGGCCCCGCGGTGAGCCGTCTGCCTCAGCTTCCCAGCTGCTGGCATCACGGTGTGAACCATTATAATCCACTTCTACGCATACTTCCTATCCCTCTTCATCATGCGACCATGGAAGCTCCTATTTTCTCCCTTCCTTTGTCAAAACAATTCAAGTTTCCCCAGCCCTTTGTGCTCTACTTCCTCTTCCATCTTGGGTACTATCAAACTGCTTGGCAGAACAGGGACTTGGGTGTATTTACACATACTCTTGGTGTAAGGCCTGCAGACTCATCTTCCAATGCACATTCTCTGAATTAGGCTGGGGAGGACAGCTGTGTGGCATGTGGCTGCCACTTCCCACTCCTAAGCCCCAAGGCAGACATCACTAATTAATGGCCACACTCCTTCCTCTTGAAGCAAACTGGCCCAGAGTCACAGTGCAGAGCGCCAAGAAGCCATTCCCTCCCGCCCAGTCTCTTGTAGGAAATGCCACCTGCACTCTTTCTTTCCAGAGAGTTCTCTTGACTTTAGACTTTAGGGTTTTCTTGACATATAGGAGGCCCACCCACCACTGAAGGTAGGAGGCAAAACCCAATCTCAATCACTGGAGGAGACCAGAGCTTGGTAAGGAACCTGAGACTAGAATCTATTCCTTTCTTTGGCCCTCCACTGATTTTAGACTAGTCTTTAGGGGCAGGGCGTTTTTTTCTTCTGTGTGAGAAGAAAGCGAACCTCATGACATGGATACAGCTTCATAGGTGGACATGGAGGTACCATCAGGGACCCCAAACTGAAAACCCAACAGTTTCATGGGCCTGCCTGTTTTGCTCTGCTGTCTGTGAGCTGTCAATCATCATGCTTCCTATCTTGACTTGGTTATAACTGACCCATTGCACATTCATGGAGAGGTCATAGCTTAACTCAGAGCCATTTATGGAAAGGCATTTTCTAAGCCAAAATGATGACAACAGGCTTGGCCAGAGGAGTATATCTCCCAGAACAACAAGTTTTCCTAGCTCTTTGCTGAGTCGTCCTGCCATCCTTAAAGCCTCCAGCAAGACTCAAAGAGAACAGGTGACAGGGTTCCAAATTGCCACAGAAAACAGATATCAGGTGCCCCCCATTTCTTGGGCCTTATCCGACCTGAGTTTGAACCATTTGCCACATCCTAAGGGCTTGCGGTTGCCAGGTAGCCTACTGTGGAGCATCATGTCTGTTTCCCGACAGGAAGGGGGCATGTGAATAAGCCCATGTTACATGCTTAATATGTGCCTGTAATTTGCTGTCACACTCACATTCCTTCCTGAGAACAGCTGTCTTAGAGAACCACCCCACCTAAGGAAAACCTAGAACTCAGAGAAATCAAGCAGTTTACTCAAATCACCCAGCTGGTACATTAGTGCCAGCACTAGGCTTCAGACCTAGGAATTGTGGTACTAAGGATTCCAGGAGCCCATCACTTGGCTGCATTTCCTGTGGAAGTTGCTCAGGGATGGTTAGCCCTGGGCCTGCAAGACCGAGCAAAATGTCTGCAGAGAGCAGGCCAGGTTAAGAGCACAAGCCCAACCAGTTCACCCTGAGCCCACAGTGGCAGGTCACGTCCATTCAGGGGACAGCAGCTCTGGCCCTATTCTTCGCTGGGACCCTCTCCTTCCCCAGCTCCCTGTTCCCAGCATTCCTCCTGGGTCTCAGAGCTGATGCTGTTTCCCAGGCAGCCATGCTGAGAAGCAGATGGCGCTGAGGGGGTGGGCGCCTGACATCCCTATTCAAGCTTCCCTCCAGCTCTGCTGCTCTCCCGCTCCTACCCTCTAAGAAGCTCAACCCAGGAAAAACTCATGGCTTTCCTGCAAAGTGCGGGTTTTACTCTTCAGCTAAAGGGGTGTAGCTGGCATTCAGGAGCATGCTTGGGAAAGCCCTAAGAAGTTTGAGTTGCTCATCACTGTCATTGCCTCCCTTGATTTCTGATTCATAACATGAAGTCAAGGACCAGCCACCTGAACTTCCCCCATCCTTCAAGAGATTTGTCATCATCTTTTTGAAGAGCAGAAATGCCTGATTGGATCCATTTAATAAGGAAATATTTGACTAAGTGTTCTTATCCTCTTTTTTTTGTTTAACAAATAACTCTTTAAATCAAACTCTAGAAATGAGTAAGGCGCTTACGATCAGTTACAAGCATAATTGAAGACGATCTCATCCCATGGTTAGGAATCAAAGAGGGAAGCATGTCTGGTATTTTCCTCACCCCCACTCCCATCCTCATCTTGAGAACCTTCATCCCAGGCCACGACCTTGACACACTGTAAGGTTCAAGTCCCCTGCATACTTGAGTGATGCATGATACTCCCTCCTCCTGCAAAGAAGTCAAACTGAGTTTCCAAGGGGTTAAATGGCTGTGCAGGTTCAGCTGGCGCAGTAGCAATTTCCTCTGGCCTTAAAATCACAACCTCCATCCTCTCCTCACTCCGTGCTCAAGCTTCTGGTGCTTCACACAGCACACAGCATGGAGCACTGACACACATTTATCGATACTGGAGCGAGGTCACATTAAGCATTTGCTAAAGACAGCTGTGTTTTCTGGGGCCATCACGGTTCCTTCCTATTAGATTCTGTGCAGCACCTGCCCCAGCAACCTGTGTGTGCGTTGGAGACCAGCTGATGCTTTCCTGCCATCATCCAGGGAGACTGGCCTCCAGTCTAGGTGGGGTTGAGTAGGCTCCTCTCAGATTATACAGTACAAGGTATCATAACAGACTCAATGGGTGTTGGCGGCTGACGTTGAGATAATGTCCTTCTGCCCTGCCTGTTGGTGTTTGTTTTTTAATCTAGATGATACTGAGAAACCTTACACATGCTAATTATGCTATTCTTGCTCACCTATCTCTCTTATCCCCCCAATCTACACCTTCATCTAGCTTATTGAACCCCACCTGACCTTTCATGGTGGCCAGCAGAACAGCTTTTAAGACGCTGGTGCTCAGGCTTCACTCTAGCACAATCAGAATTTGGGGGGGGGAACCAGGCCAACATTGATATTTTTATAACATGCTCCAGGTTATTTTTACATATAACCACTGGGAAAAGCTGCTGATGCTAGTGAATTCAGAAGCCATTCCCAGCCTCCCTTCCTCCCACCACAGCTCCCCACCCCCATATGAAGACACCCAGCCCCTCTCAGCTTAGGCACTGTCATTAATTCTCAGGAAGATGCCATGGGCTTAGTGGTGAGGTCCATCTTGCCAGAGCCAGGTACTCAGATATAGCCCTTTCTGGAGATGCCCTGTCCTTGCCCGCTAACCAACATGGCAAGACCAAGCTGGTGGGAAAGACAGAAGGTATTCACTGCCATCAGCTCTGGGGCCAGAGCTCGTGCTGGGCTCTCTGCACTCCCCACGGAAAGCTAAGCAGATGTGCTCCTTGGCCTTAAGATACTTAAGTCAGGCTGGAAAGACAGTGAGCAGAGTTGCATTATAACATCTAAGTGTACACACTTGTGGGTGACACACTCTCTTCAGGCCTGAGGATACTAGCAAGAATGGCCTCCTGTGGGTACCAGGAGGTAGACAAAGAGCAGATAAGGAGGATTACAAAACTCAGGGACCCAAAGGGCTAGATCCATCCTGGATCCCCTCTGCCCCACACAGGTGCTTATTGGGAACTTGTTAGGAAATGGATGGATGATAAACTAGCAAGTCAATGCTTAACCTCTGGGGAACAGGAGAGCAGACGGGGCAAGTATCCATGTATGCACATGTTTGCAATTTCTTTGCCATGCTATTACCTCAAAGCCTGAACTGGTGAAGCAGTGGTCCATGATTAGAATCAGCTCAGAAGCCAACCAAAATTTCAATGTAACTTAAGCCCTTTATTTGAATTTTTCAGTCACCAAGAAGGGGACTCACATCTCCCACCTCCTGCCCTTGTTGCTTTTCAATTTCCCAGGAGTGAGGTTTAGCCTGCTCAGGAGCTCCCAAACTCCCCCTTTTCTTGACCTCTACCAGGTCAAGGGGACAGCATTGACAAAGCAATTCCTCCTTGTGGGGGGGGGGAGACAAACATAGAAGGGCGGCAGCAAAATCAAAGTTTTTAGGATATAAAGAGGAATATTTTCTGTATTGTAGCATAAAATCAGTTTTTTTGTTGTTGTTGTCTTTGTTTTTGTTGGTTTTGGGGGAGCAGAGTTGGGGCAGGGTTTCTCGGATAGTCCTGGCTATCCTGGAACTCACTCTGTAGACCAGGCTAGCCTCAAACCCACTGAGATCTGCCTCCCAAGTGCTTGGATTAAAGGTGTGCACCACCACTGCCCTGCAAGTGTATTTCTTATGAAACATTTTCATCAGTGGCCTTGGAAAGCAACCTTGGGATCTACAGAGGTGACTTGAGCCGTGTTTATAGCTCTGCTGTTATCTTGCATTGTCTCCATCCAGGGCGGGGTCCCCTCTGTCTGTCTATCCTCATTCAGGCCCTTGACTCATCCTTGTTTTGAAGCTGAAGAGGGACATGGAGCCGTTTTGTCTCAATGACCAAGCTTGACTACTCGGCGTCTTGGCTCTTTCTCATCAGCTCATTTGCTCACGAAGCCAAGGGTGAGTTTGTTAGCTCCCCACTCTTAAAGGTCTCTGACCTCTGGTGTCAGAGACCACAACACTGGCAGCACTTCCTTCTTTAATCCTGCTGGAGTCCTTCCCTCTGTGACATGCTTGCAGGGGACAGTTGTTCCTAGTGAAGGAGTCATCCTGGACTCCAGTTTTTGGGCCTTCCTCTTGGGATGCTAATAGAGTGAAGGACTAGCGGGCAGATGATGGACAGGTGGGTAGATGGACATGTGACTGCCACATCTGTCGATCAGAGATGTGGTAAACCCTAGTGGTGCATCAGCTACAAAAAGAAAAGGTGCTGCCAGCTCCCTAGGATATCCTGAGCTTTTCCTTCTTAGCAAAGAGCATTGCAGTGCGCAGAATGGCCTCTACTGCCCACCGCTCACCAACTGTAGGCTGCTGCACGTCTGTACTTATGACCCTCAGTCTCCACTCCATTTCATTAATTCTTCCCTATTCCTGAGGCCACTGGTTCCTTGTTCTTTCTGCCCTTCACTCATTCATTTCTATAGGCCAGCTCTGCAGCTCTGCAGCCTCAGGCCTCAGTCTTAATGTTACCAGTGTGCAGGGGACAATAACTGCTTCTCCCAAAGTCGGGGTTGAATCTGTGAGTTGACTTATGTGGGAGACAATGGACTCTCTGTAGTACTGACTACATATCACCTGAGTCCAGGCATGGGTGTCTGTACCTTCCTTTGACATACCTGCACAAGGAGCAATACAGAGGGGACAGCGCCCACTCTCCTGTCACATGTCAGGGAGAAATGACAGCAGCACTACAGCTACCGACCTATGGCAGCCCACATCCTGTCTCTAAGAATGTCTGACACTCCTTGGAGGGCAGGCCAGAAGACACTGCTGAGCCAGCATCTCTGACTCACTGAGCAGGTGAGGGACAGATGGGACGGGTGCTAATTACCTGGTTCTCAGCAACCACGGGAAGGCTCAACCTTTGAAGCTGTAGCTCAGCCACAGGGGAAGCAGGAGTGGCCAACGAGATGAGGCCATGGCTTGTGGGCACCACTGAGCCCACAGGAAGCTATTAATAAAGATATAACCAGAGCATACTTTGTGTGGATAAATAATGACACCCTGCCTCCCAGCAGCCTAAGCATTTTCCAGCCATGCTGTGGCTCCATGCCTCTTTGGAATGTTAGCATAGCTCATGGGGAAGTCTCAGGGTGCTCTCCAGCTTCTTTCTCCCAAGCAGTGTACCCTGAGAGACAAGATCCTCTCAGGACCCCCTCTCCTGAAAGTCTGTCATCTGTCAAGATGCTAGGGCCTCTGGGTACTCTAAGGATGGCCATTTAGATACTTCTCCTGCTATGTGTGTGCTCCAAAAATGTGGGATGGGGTTTGGGCTGAGATTCTTTTAAAACCTTGTTGGAGCTGATCCTTCAAGAGGGTGCTGGTCATTTGTTCTGTTGACCGGGTCTCTCTGATCTGTGTCCTGAACCTTAGTCTGCTTTGCATTTTCTTTTGCTGTGTCACACGGGTAATCAGTAGATGTTTTCCTAATCCTCACATCTGGTGGTCCTGGCATGTTGGCATGTGCATCCCTCCATCTTAGAGGGTGTGACTTCTCAGATAGTGGCATCTTCTTACAATGCCCCCATCTCATTCAGCCTTTAGGTCATGCCCCTCTGCTAGGGTCACCTCTCGGTAGGATGGCTTGGGAAATGGTGCTTGCCATTGGGACAGTCTCCTACCACAGACTCCCTAAATCCTCTGTTTAGCTAGTAGGTTGTTGTGACCTTTTCCCTTCCCCCTATTTCTCAGTTGTCTGCTGAACCAGCTAGCCTTACCCTGCATCAGTCTGAGGCCCTGGGCCACAATGGCTCCCTTGGTCTCCCCACAAAGGGTCAGGTTGTAAACATTTCAGGCTCCACAAGGCCTTCACATGCCTGCAGTATTTGTTTACGATCCTTTCACAAGGTCAAATTTTTTAGCTCAGGAGCCATGAAAATGCAGACTGGACCTGACCATAGAGCACAACCAAACTCATTCCTAGCTCAGGAATACTTGCTGTCTGCTTAACTCTGTCTATGTGTGGGGAACTGAGGCTGAGTGACCCTCCATGTCTGTAAAGAATGCCTGACCAGCGGAAAGCACTTCCCATCAGGTCCCTGGGACTTGGGTGGCGAGCACAGTGGGAGAGTAGGCTTGCTGGGACTGATCTTTGAGCTGCATCTATGCAGTTAGGACATAAAGCACAAAAGAGAAACTAGAGCCAGTGTAGGGACAGCAAGTGAGGACCTGGAGGGAACTCTGGGTGGAGGGTGCTGGGCTTGGGATCAGGCACATAGTGCTTAATAAACTACAATACATAGAATAGCCACACTTCCTGGCCCCAGCTTAGTGTCACCTCTCAAGTCAGTGCTTAGAAAATATTTGGAATTTGTGCCATTTCATCTCCATGTTTTTATTCTCATAAAGTCAAATGGGAGGCCTCCATCTGTGTACAGTCCTGAGGTAGTCTGGGCCTCCAAAGGTCGGAGTGTTAGAGGATGGGGCTGTTGGGAGGTGGATATGCCTTTAAGAGCTGAGGCCTAGAGAGAGGTCCCTGGGCCACAGGAACATGACCTTGAAGGGAGCTCTGAGACCCCAGCCCTCTCCCCAGGGCCCAGCTGGTGATGGGCTGAGACTCTGAGACTCTGGGCCCACATCAGGGTTTCCTCTTGCAGGTTAGGTACCTTGGCAGCCTGTTTTGATGAAAAACTGGCCAGCAAAGCCTCCGGCAGCCAGCCAGGTCTACGTGGGGATCTGCGATTGTCCAAGCGGTGCTGTTGGCACATTTGTCTTAACCTGTGTTCTAATTGTGGCTCTGCTGCCTCCTGTTTTGGTGGGGCTTATTATTCTACTTCCCCATGTGCTAATTATCGTCCTAAAGAAGCTGTAATGATAGGACCTGCCTCGTTGGTGTTTTCAGGAGTCCATGGACACTTGGAAAGTGACCCCCAAATGGTGATTAGTGAGTTCTTGTCCATCTGCTTGGGACAGAGCATGGAGGGTGGGAGAGCTATGCTGAGGGAATGGGCATAGTCTCGTGGGCAGAGGAGATCGAGGGGAGGGACCTAGGGAGAAGCTAAGAGCTATTTCCTATGTCAGCTAGGATTTAGAAGGGACTGGTGACACATAGTGCCCAATGTCCAGGAACAGTGGGAAACTAGGACCAGGGGACCGTGACACTCCCAGTTGGAAGCACATGGTATCTCTAAACCCAAAGAATGCAAATCTCAGGCAGAGGAACAGATGGCTTCCCATGGTGCAGAACACTGCTTTGGGTTTCTGAATTTGCTCCTGGACTTTCTTCGAAAAGAATATGACATGGATTACAATGAATTTTATGTGCATGTTTGTGTGGGAGGTGTATGTATATGTTTGTGTGTGTGTGTGTGTGTGTGTGTGTGTGTGTGTGTGTGTGTGTGTGTATGGGGAAGTCAGAGGTTGGCATTGGGTATCTTCCTTTATCCCAACTCCCAAGACACTCTTTTTTTTTCTTTTTGAGACAGGGTTTCTCTCTGTAGTCTTGGCTGTTTTGTAACTCACTCTGTAGACAAGGCTGGCCTCAGACTCACATAGATCCACCTGCCTTGGCCTCCAGGGTGCTGAGATTACATCCATCTCCCAGCCACTCCTTATTTTTTGAGACAGGCTTGCCCCAGTAACCGTGGAGCTTATTGATTCAGCGAGGGTGGTTGGCCAATGAGCTCCGGGGATTCTTTTCTCTCCACTACTCCCTCACACACCCAGCACTGGGGTGACAGATGCATGCCACTGAGCCTAGTCTAGGTAGGTGCTGGGGCTCTAAAGTTAGGTCCTCATGTTTTCACGGCAGTCACTTCACTGACTAAAGTCTTCTCCCCATCAAACGTGTGCTCCAAAGTCTTTAGCTTACACCTTTCTCCTCCTAAGGCTAAAATCTTCCCTTTATGAGGAATTAAAGCTAAGCATGGCAGTGGTTGTGAGCCACCAGGACTGATGGGCAGGGTCCCAAGATCCTAGAAGATTGGGGTGACCAAATTGTTAGGAACAGCACAGCCAGGATATCTCAGGATATGAATTTACCCTCCCACCCTGTCTCTTCTTCTTCCCTGGGCTGGCTTTTTTTTTTTGACACTTTCTCAGTTGCTGCTCTTGGGGCCAGGCACCTCCTCCGAGCTGAGCCAGCCTTTTATGGTGCCGGCTCTAGTAAAGCAACAGCAAGGCAGGCGTGCTTAGAAGGCAGTTCTGGGCGTCAAGCCTGGTGGTGCTGCTGGCCGCCTTCCCCAAGATGGAGAAGGATCATGGAGCCTGGCATCAGCCTCTTCTTCTACCTCTGTCCTGCTAGCTCCACCCCCGCCACCCCATAGCTCTGCATCAGCCACTCAAAGTCCCTTTTCCCTGAGCTACCTTAAGACCTACCAGAACCAGCCTGAGGATGGTTGTGCCCAAATGCTGGGTTCCTTTTTCACTCTGGGTGCTTTCTGCCTGCGAACAATGTGAAAATGGGCTCTGGAAGGCTGCAGCCTCAGGGTCAAGGCTACCTCAGCAGCCAGGAACGGCAACAATGTTTGTCAGTGGAAGGTTACAGTCCCCTGTGGTAGAGAAAGTGAATTCCTCAGGCTCTCTCCCTCGACTTTGCATGGGTCAGGCTTACCTCCTCCAAACAAGGTAGGGACCAGCCTGGAAAGGTCTCTCTGTAGACGTGCAGGGCCAGATGGAGGTTTCAGTGAGTGACGTCATCCAGAGAGCAAGTTTCCCTGAGTCCTGGGCTTCTTTCCTGAGTTCTCTGTCCTAACTCTTGCCCACAAGGGCAAGAGCCAGCTGCCCAGATTAGAGCTGGCTTTGCAAGCCTCAGTTTCCACATATGCAGAGCAGGGAACAGTGGGACCACTTTGTGGAGTTCTCGTGACGGTTAAAGTAGAGAATGCAGCCAGAGCTGGACAAGTACTACAAGAACAGGGGGAGCCTAGGGAGGACAGCGCTCTTCCATAAGCCTGCAGGGCCTCTGCATGACTTCATGTCATACCTACGGTCATCCATCTTGGAACCTTAGCATAGTGTAGCAGGAACCGGCTCTCCCTTCCACCTCATGTCTCATCCTCCTCTGCCATTCAGCTTTCCCTGATGCCATGTCCTGGGTATACAGTACCAATTACAGTTCTCAGAAGTGGTGTCTTTGTAGGTATTCTTTCCCCCTGGTCCCACGCCCCCCCCCCACTTCTCACTTGATAAAGTCCTAGCTGTCTATTGGGCCTTTTGTAGGTACCCCCTCAAAGACTCTTCCCTGATGCACACTGCACACTCATACATGCATGTGTGCACACACTCCAAGCAGAGTCCCTTGACATCTACTGTACACACTTGTAGTGTGAGCATGCAAGGCATCACCCTGTGAGTGAGCAGTGTGTGTGAACGGTCTTTCTCTTTCTAGTCTAGTCTCTATGCCCTGGGAAGCAGGAAGCATCCCACCCGCCTCGTTAGGGATTCAGTATATAGCCATTCCCAGAGCCCTGGGTTTCCATCCTCTCTACAATGGTTTAGGCTACCAGTGTCCAAGGCTTCCTTAGTGTGATTGAGATTTGCACAATTCATAATATGCAAGTCAATTTTCACAATAGCATAATGAGATTGCTCCTATTTGGGGGTCTTTCTCTGGGCCTGCTTTATCTCTTCTAACAAAGGTGGAGTCAGGTTCAGAAGGAACCTTCTGGGTAAGCATCAGGTGGAAGCTGGACACCTCCATGAGTGAGCTGTGCAGAGTGTGCCAGAGTTTCCTGGGTGTTGTGCCATGTGTTTGACCTTATTACTTCAATATCCTTGTCACAACCTTACCAGGCAGCCTTGCTTGGTGCACCCTCCTCACCTGTGTGGAAACAGATCTTTCACTGTGTGTGGGCCCTGACGTTTAGGGTCTCTTACTCCAGCACCCCTCCTCTGGAAGCCTCACTCATTGGTGGTCTGAGCACTCCTCCACCCCTTGCTCTCCAGCCCAGCCCCTATTCCCAAGCTCTGTAACAGTAACACTATGACTGAGGGATTCCTGGCTGGGAAAGAGAAGAGGCAGGGCATTCTAACAATGGTGGGTCAACACTGCTTCTTCTGCCTTAGCTGCATTTCTATGAGCAGCTATCTTGGACCTTCTGTGCTTCCATACTCTCTCTTATAAATGGGAGCTAGTACCACCAAAGCCTGCAGGTTTGCTGTGAGGATTGAAGTCTAGCTGGGTACCCAGTTTATAGTACACATTAAAATAAGTGAGTGTCTCTCCCTCCCTTCCTCTTCTGGCAGGGAAGGGGAAACAAAACAGAAATCATTTTTTTACAAAAATTTAGAAAGCAACTTCTATGGCACTACACTGAAGGAAACCATAGCAACCAGCTTCCTGAAGTCTGATTTCCGCCCTTCCCCTGCTGTACAATGGCCCTAGGACACAGCCTTTGTTGTCCCAATACCCCAGGGAACACAGGGACGTCACAAACTCCATGGGGTAGAAGCATTGCAGGGCAGAATTGCCTGGGTTGTCCAGGCATGTCCTTCTGTGGTCAGGCCACAGAGTTGCTGTGGCCTCCCACTGGCGACCCAACTCATCTTCTAAGGAAGTCTCATTGTGGTCAAGCCTAAGAAGCTGGCCTCTCTTTTTATGGGGATAAAAGCAAGCAGCATTCGGTTGGGTCCAAAGAGCTTCCTGACTCTCTTTAGATCTTGAAGATGGTTTCTAGGAGGCAAAGGCCACAGCGTGTCCTGTGATTATATATTCTTAAACATGTGTGTGCATGTCAGCAACGTCAAAGCAGGGGCAATGCCTCTAACTGAAAGATGTCAGCCACAAAGGATGACCAGCTGGCCCCGAGGAGCGACAACTTCCCCATCCTCAGTGGCCTAAGAAGCATGCTGTGCTCTGATCCAGACCAGGACCTGGCCTAAGCCAAGCTGACTTTTGTGGTCTGGCTGTGTGTGATTTCCAAGGGGATCGTTTAGCCAGGACATCCAAAGGTGTGGCTAAATAGTAGCCCAGCCCAGATTCACTGCTTGTAGAGATCTGAGGCTATCAGAAGCAGGGCCATGGGTTGGGAAGGCCAAGATGTACCTAGGATTGTTATATCTGAGCTCCTGAAATGATCCCTACTACAAACGGAGGAGCCTCCCCACCCAGTCCTATAGGTGCATGACCAGTGCCTGGTAGTGATGCAGTGCTTTATTTTACAAAGAAGGAAGATGAGGCCCAGAGAGGTACCGGCCTTCTGCCACACAGTTTACCAGGTACACAAGCAATGCATTTAGAGAAAGAATTGCTCTTGAAAAATATTATCCCATCTCCTCCATTGAGAGACAGCAAAACTGGAGTCCAGGGAGGAAAAGAGGTCACAGCATGGGAAAGGAGGAAGCTTTCTAGGCTCTGACCACATGAGTTGGTGACTATCCTCCCCAGGGGACAGCAGTCTACTGAGGCACGTGGGCCAAACCTGGCTGACTATGCTTTGTAAAGCTGAGTAGAGCCAAGCCATGGCCACTCATTTGCATATTATCTATGGCTGCTCCGTGCTGGGACAGCAGAACTGAGTGGCTACAGCAAAGAGCATGTGGCCTACAAAGCTTAAAATACTCACTATGGGGCTCTTTATAGAAAAGGTTTCTGACCCCGGGTCTAGCCCTCTGAAGTTTTTCCAAAGGCCTGAGAATGCTGGCCATACTCCCAGCATCCTTCCTCTCTGCTTGGTCTGTGAAGTCAGGCTGGGGCCTGACCAGAGAGCTCTTCCACAGGGAGGGGCTGCATCAGTAATTGGAGGGAAGCAAGAGGTCAAAGGATGCTTTCTTCTGAGGAGAGTCAGGAGTCCCAGCTTAAATTGGGAGAAAGCACACAACAAGAAGATGCATGGAAGAGAAACAATGGCTTGGATGTATGTCTATGCACTTCTTCTGTTACAAAGTCATTGAATGCAGGTTGAGACTTTGTGGTGACCTGCGTAGCCAGATGTAGGAAGAGACTGCTTTTTCGTTTCCTGGCTGCTCAGACCCAAATAATCACACAGAAACTAAATTAATTACAACATTGTTCACTCAGGCATTTTCCTAGCTAGCTCTTACATCTCATATTAACCCATTTCTATTAATCTGTGTATCACGACCATGAGGCTGTGGCTTACAGGGTAAGGTTCTAGCTGGTGTCTTTCTCCTTCTGCAGCTACATGGCATCTCCATGACTCTACCTATTCTCTCTCTATATCTCCTTCAGCCTGCCTATATTCTGCCCTGTCATAGGCCAAAGCAGCTTCTTTATTAACCAATGGTTATAAAACATGTTCACAGCATACAGAGGGGAATCCCACATCAGCTGGACACAGTGGTCCCACTTAAGGTGTAAGAAGTTGATGCTTAGAAAGACTGAGTTCTTGCCCAAGCCTACTGTGTTCACCAACCTTCCATTGCAAACACCGAAGACAACTGATAAAAAGAGACTACTTGACTCTGGATTTCTGAGGTCTTATAGTTGATTGGTCCTTTGCTTTGGGGCCTGGGAAAAGGGCTTCCTTCATGGGGAGGCATGCGACAGAGCAGTTTGTTTCCCTGGCCTGTGTGTGCTTTAAATGTGAAAAGTTCCCCCTTAGACTTTTGTGCTTGGTACTTGTTTCCCAGCTGGTGGCACTATATTGGAAGGTTGCAGAATATTTAGGGGGTGGACACTTGGTGAAGGTAATGGGTCCCTTGGCATGGAACTTATAGCTGTTCTGCTCAACCTAAGTGTTTCCCTAAGCTCAGGCGTTTCCTGAGTACTGTCTGGCCACTGTGTCTTCCTCACCATGGTGAATCGTGGCCCTTTGAATTGTGAACCGCAAAATAAAGGCTTCCTCCCTTAAGTTGTTTCTTGTCCAGTGTTTGATCACAGCAATGACAAAAGAGACTTATGAGGCCAAGAAGCAAAAGAAAAGGAGAAATGATAATCCCACGAAATCATCAGGGGCAGGACCGCAGTGGGGCTTGGATCCAGTGACCAAAGCCTGCTCCAGACCCCACCTCTTCAGGTTAAGATACAAACTACAACATCAAGCATGTGCTGACAGTGGGTCCGACCTTAGGCATAGAACCTGGAAGAAGGAGGGCATCTCACCCACCTGAGAAGAGCAAACTGTGAGCCCGCAGCTTTCCTTTGTCCTCCATCAGTGTGTACTGAATTGGTTTGTGCCCCAGTTTCCACGGAGCTTGCTGGGCTCTGAGGTGGACAGAAGTGAAGCAAAGACAGAAAGAGACACAGAGGCTGTCTGTGAGAAGCCATCAGTATTGAGAGAAGGCAATGTCTGCAGGATCTCTCACTGGCCATGATGGAAATTGGCAGTGATGGAGGGGAAGCCCCACTGGGGTGTGTGGCAGAGCAATGAACATCCTGATCCAGATTCAGACACTAAGGTCAGAACTTAAATGCAAGGCCAAGATGCCCAGAGAAGCAAGTCTCATTTGCCTAAGATGCAAGGTGGGTCTGTGGAGGAGGGCCTAACACAGTTCCCAGCACTGGTGTGTATACACAGTGAAGCAGCCTCCTTCGGTCAATCAGAAGCCAGCAGAAAGTGACCTTTTCTTTGTGTGGGCTAACGTTGATTGATGTGAAATGATTCTTTAATGAATTGCTGTATACAAAACAAAATAGTCATAGCATGTTTGGGAATTTTAAAAATCTGTGTGTGTGTGTCTGTAAGTGTATGTATATATGTATGTATCTATGTATGTATGATGTATGGGTGTGAGAACAGGTGCCCATGAAGTCCAGAAGAAGGCATTGGATCCAAGGGTTACAGGTGACTGTAAACCACCTGATATAGGTGCTGGGAACTGAACTCAGGTCCTCCTGAGTACTCAGGTACTGCAAGAGCAGTACTTGCCTTTAACCACTGGGTTATCTCCCCAGCCTCTCAAAAGCAAATTTTAAATTTTTTTAAATTTCAGCTCAAACATCACGAGCCCCAGGGCATCCTTCTGGTTGCCTCAGTGCCTTGTGCTACTGGCGGTAATACCCTCCTTTGGCAACTGTTCTCCACATCTGTGACTTCCCCAATGACACAGACCCTTGCTGTGAGCTTCCCGAGGACAAGGGCCTTTTCACGTGTTTGCTATACACACACTTGGAGAATAGGACAGAGGGTGAAAGGACAGAGAGCTCTCCCCACCAGGGGCCTAAAGCAGATGCCAAACTGGAAGTGTCACCTGGAATGAGGCATTCATGGCAGGAAGGGGTAGGGCGGTCTTCCCACTTGGCTGGGCTGAATGCAGAGAGGTCAGGCTGGAACACAGGGGTAATGTGGAGAGGGTCTGGGGTCAGACTGAGGAGCTTAGAAGTCCTGCAGGCCAGAACCTCCTCCAGAATGGCTCCTGCTCAGCTTGCCTTCCATTCCCCCTCCCCCTCCCGGTCAAGTGCCCCTGGCTGGAACCTCTTCCTGCCTTCTTGGCACCAAAAGCCCTGCTGGCTTCTGTCCTGAGCGGTGTGACCTGCAGCCCATGAGTAACAACTGGGCCATTCCAAAGTGACTAAGCTATCACTTCCCCCTGTTTCCCGTAACCGTCAAGGGAGGACTCACTCTGAATCACTGTTTATTGTTTTGATTTTTTTTTTTGTTCTTGGCTTCCATTCTTTTGAATTTTTGAATATCAACTACCCTAAGCGGGCTAACAGAGCTGAATAAATGCTAGGAAACCGCCAGACTCTCCCCACAACCTATACCCAGAAGAGAGTCACAGAGCCCCTTACCCTTACAGGGACAAGGCTGGCCTGAGTTAGAATCCTGCATGTTTTCCTAGCTGCTCTGTTCCCTTGGGCTGCTCACTTCACCTCTCTAAATTCAATTTTTTCTTCTATAAAATGGGGATAATAACGTTTATTTCAAGCAATTGTATCTATAAAGCATCTGGCTAGGGCAGGCTTTCCAGTTATAGGGAATTTAAAAATAAAGTGTGGCTCCTTAGATCTAAAATGAGCACACCTGCCAGAAAGGTGTATGCCCCAGACCCTGTCCCCCTGTCACCTCACAAAGCAATGGTAACCTTCTCAAAGCCAGATGTTGGGAATGCTGTTAAATACTTAGTCCTGTCAGCAGCAGCCACCACTGATGGAGCACTTGCTAGGAGCCAGGTACCATGCAAAGCACATTACATTAAATTATTAAATGGATTAAAGTTGGTTATGACTGGTATTGGTTAGCTCACTTTCTAATGAGAGATAGAGTCAGGACTTGAACACACATGGAGACTGTGTTCTCTCGGGATGGCTCATGGTGCGGGATCACTGTCGAGTGCTGATGCCACACTAGGAAACTGTCATTTGTGCCCAGCTCCATGTGCACAGCAGTTATGTGGTTCCACTGTCCCATGGAGAGAAGCTGAGGTTTTGCACAGTGAGGACACACCCAATCTGAGTGGTGGAGCTGACACGTGAACCCAAGGGTTTCAAATGGAACATGGTTCCAGCACCATGTGAACAGTGTCAGAATTGGGATGGGCTGACTTGGTCCTCTGTTCTGTATGCAATGCTTCAATCTCTGACTGCAGCTGGCAATGAGATCCATTTGAGGAGCCTCTTGGTCCTTCATATCAGTGGTCTCTGCTCTCAAGCTCTGGCCAATCTGCAAAGATCAGCAGGTTCACCAAGTGGGGTTTCCTGTGAGGACAGACCGTTTCAGGAGTCTGACAGATACTTCCACATAAAGGAATGTCCCTGTAAGGAAACAGCTGCAGGTCTGGATTGTTGGGGTAGCTTGTGTGTGAGAGAGAGACCCTGGTAGCTCATCTCACAGGTGGTAAGCTGAGAAATAGACCTGGCCTCATGGGCCACTGTGAGAACCTCAGGCAGAATAATGTCATACCCCATCATGTGACTTCACCACACCACACACACACACAGTGTCACTCACACAGTCACACACAGAGTGTCACACACACCACATAACACACACACACACAACACACACACACACACACAGCTCGGGGCAGGCCTACTGATCTAGATTGAGTGTTGGGAATCCTGTGAGGGAGAAAGGGTACTAGGAGGAGGGGCTGGTGGTAATAAAAAGCTAACAACAGTTCCTTCCCCACACTTCCCATGGCTGAGTACTCCGTTAAACTGCTTCTATGCATGCACTGCACTGTCTTGTATAATCTGGTTTTTATTCCCACTCAGAAGATGGGAGTCCAGCTCTGGAGGACGAGCACATGGCCGAACACGAAAAACTGAGTTCTGACAAGTGTCATGCACCCCATGGCTTATACACATGGTCTGATTAGTTCCCTGAGAACCTAGGAACTTGGTATTGGAGCCATCTTTCAGAGAGCTGCAGGTTTTCCCATAGTCACCCAATGGGGTGAAGAGGTTGGGCAATCTGCAAATCACTTGTGGCACCCCAACTCCAGCTAGGACTGAATATTCATGGACCATAAAATGGTACAAGGACTCCAGGTCCTGAGCTCAGCCAGCCTCCTGTGCCGATGTGCTGGCAAAGCTCTCTGCCAAATCCTTAGAGAAAACCAGGCAAGACCTGGCTGCTCAGAGTGTCTGCAGAACATTGTACTGGCTCTGGAAGTCTCTACTGCTGTAGCCTTGGGAGAGCGGACATTCAGGACTTCCCAAAAGGCAAGACTACATCAGGTGTGAAGAAAGCCACCTCTGCCCCTTCCTAGTTGGATGACTGAGGCTCCTAGGTTTCCAGCCTCTGCCCCACATAACAGCGTAAGTTCAAGGGTAGGTTCCATTAGTTTCCAGAGAAATGAGAAATAAGGCTTTTCACTAGGGTCTCTACAACATCGCTGCATTTGTTGAATAGACTGTGCTTTATTCCGACCAAACAGTCTTTTCTATTTCAACATTAAGGTATGCTAAGAATATGATGGTGAGTGTAGATGCCACTTTTTGTTAGTTTGTTTGAGACAGGGTCTCACTATGTTGCCATGGCTGTCCTGGAAACCACTAGGTAGGTCGGACTATCCTGGAACTCAGAGAAACCCACCTGCCTCTGCCTCCTGAGTGCTAGGATTAGAGACATGTGCCACCATGCCCAGCTTAAATGTACTATTTTAAATTTAAACAATTCCCTACTGCTTAGAGAAATCGAATACAAATTAGAAAGCTGCATATTCTCCTAGTTTTTGGTTCTTGTTTCATTTTGTTTTGTTTTTGTTTGCCTTGTTTGGTTGGTTTTTGTTTGTCTATTTCTTTGTTTTTGATGCTCATTTATACTATCCAAACACTGAACCCCATAGTTAGGAATGGTGACATGCACCTGAATCTGAGTATCTGGGTGGCAAAGGATCAGGAGCTCATGGCCACCCTCAGCTACATAGCAAGTCTAAGGTCAACCAGCTCTACATGAGACAAAATAAAACCTAGAAACCACTGACAACATTCCTTAATTAGGTTGTTTCCTCTGCGAAGTACGTTGATAGTGACATCTTTCTCCCAAGAATGGTTTGGTGATGGAGAGAGAGGTCATATAAATTCAGTTTGTCTTTGAACTTAATGTAAAATATGGCATTGACCCCTCAGTCTCCATGGGGGTTGGTTCAAACCTTCCAAATGACAAAATTCTACAGCTGCTTGAGTACTGTCTGTAAAGTAGTGGACTGTTCCCATAGAAACGCAGCACTTTCCCTGTACCTCTAACCTCAGATCACTCACCCTATGAGATACAACACACTCATTGCTACTGTAAGGTTGTTGAACCAAATGGTTTAGGAACCAATCACAAGGGAAAAAATCTACACATGTTCATTACAGACCCTTTTACCTCTGAATATTTTTCATCTTTGCTCAGTTCAATTCCAAGATGTAGAAAATCTTGATCCAAAGATCAGGATGTAGATTTCCTTTCCATCGCAGCTGCCATGGTCCAGGTCTCCTGGATATCACCTTTATTATAATACCTTCCATCATCTCTGGGGATTCCCAGGGTCCTGACTCACACTCTGGGCAGGTATCCCAGCTGCTGAATGACTCTAACCAGTGGGGGAGGGAGGGAGAGTTCTTGCCTTAAGCCCAGGATCCTCCTGGCAGCTGGCTCCTCTCAGGACTGGGGCAGCTTCCCAGACACAGCACCTGTATCTAAGGTGCCTGGGCACTATCTAAATCTCGACTGTCTTTGTCTTTGCTGCCTTGTAGCAACTACTCTGACCACTAGGAACAGTGGAGCCGAGGGTCCCAGGTGGCTTCCACCAGTCTTAGGGTAGCTCAGCACCCCAGGCCCATTGAAGGTTCAGATTTCTCTCCCATCCCATCCTGAAGGTTGTCCCATTTCAGACCCTTTCCAAGATGGTCAGCAATGGAGACATCTATTCCCTTCAAGGGAACAGGCCTACCTCATGCTCTAAATTGGATGACTTTACAGTTCAAGAACCCCAGCTGACACAGCATCAAAAGCTGTGTCACCACTGCAGCCTAGGATCGCCCTGCATGGCATCTGTTCACTCCCATCCTGAGTTACCACTCCCTCAGAGCACAGACTCAGACCAGGCTCTAGGACTCTGAAATGCTGACCTTGCTCATAACCCTCACTGAAGGCCGTGGGCCAAATAACCACCTTGGGTCCGCCCCCAGAACTTCTTATAACATCCTCATCCTAGAGGCCTCAGCAGGTAGATTTACTCAATCTTGGCAGGGGCTCTTCCTTGCCTTAAAGTCACCTTCACTGGTAAGACATCTGTCATTTGGGACCAGTTGAGCAAGCCTGGCAAACTCCACACCCCAGAGGGAGAGTGTGGGGATAAAGTTCAGGCAGCCTCTGCTAGAATCGGAGCCTGTGGCCACAGCCTTCCTTGATCTTCTTGAGCAGGGCTTCAGGGTTGTCCAGGAGGAGAGGCAAGCTCAGCATGGCCCAGGTTAATGCCAAGAAAGAGATGAAAGAACAAGCAGATGGGAGGACAAGCATCCCCAAGAGGTGCCTGAATCCTTAAATCTTACAAGGATATGCAGAGAGCCTGGCTTTCAACCAGAGTTGGAAAGCTGCTGCACAAACTTGTGAGACAGTGATGAAGGACGTGTGGCCTGGAGACTTGGAAAGCAGACCTAATTCTGCCTCTGGTTTGCTGAGTGACATTGGCTAAGCCACTCTTCCTCTTAGTGTCCCAATCGGTAAAATGAAGATGCATCCATATGTACAGGTCCTGCTGCTCCAGTCCTGAGAAATGTGCAAGGCTTAGGAACCTTCTATTCTGCACTAAGTGCCTTTGTGGGGTGGGGTGGGGGCAGGGGGCACTCAGGGCCAAGAATTTTGTGGAAGGAACTTTTGTAGAAATCCAGCCTTCGACTCTCTGAAGGCTCCTCATCCCTGCAGAAGGGCATGAAGTGTCCCTAGCCTGGCTCCACTATGTTGTTGGCTTCCTTTGTTGGTGGCAGTAAAGGCTGGAGAGGGCTCAGGAATAGAGTCACCAGACTGAGACCTCTACTTAGTGTTTCTAGGTTCTTCTTAGCATCATCAGAAGGTCTCGGTTCTCAGCGAGAAACTGGGATGGAGTGTGGTTACAGAGCAGAGGTACACTCTCAGGGGCTACCCTGTCAGCAGATCTGGAGCTGCCTTATGGGTCAGTTTTAATGGAAGGAAATTTTATTCACAAGTGAAAATCTCGGGAAGATAAGGAATGGCTTGAGATTTTCTTGAAATAGGGTCCTGTGATGCTTGGGGGATTCATGGAGTCCGATGTGTGAGGAAAGTGTCAGTTCTGAAGGCCAATGCCATGGAAATAGCATTCTCATGAAACAAATGACAGCCAGTGGGTTGTCTCAGAGGGTTGAGGTGGTCCAAGTGGGTCTGTCTTATTTCTGTTTGAGTAGTCACAGGATGATGGTCCAGCTCTGTGGTGGCATCGGCCTCCAGTTGTTAGGCAATCTCTTTTCTCCCATGCCCATCTAGCCCGCATCACCTGGCTTCCTAAACACCAGCAATGCTATCTCTTTTTGTTCCCTGGTCCCTTGAACTGTCCCCAGTATCTTCCCAGGAGACTTTTCTGGCTCTTCCCTTCACTAAAGTGCCTTCAGTTCTTCGCCGCCTTGGCCTCCGAGGTTCAATCTTTGCTCTACCTTTGTCTAACCTATCTCTCATAGTCATCCTTCAACATATCCCCTCTGACCCCATTCAGGTTGTGAGCTCCAGGGGTAGGGGATCCCTGTTCCCATGTCACCCAGCCTCCACACACAATGGAAGCAGTCTTCATTGGTTGTATGCATCTCAGCCTCCTTGGAGCACTAGTGGGAAGCATCCTGGGGCCTGGTGGCCGCCCCTCCAGCTCCTGCCAGCTTGTGCACAAGGCTCATCAGCAACAGTGCATTCAGTTTCTGCTGACAATAGAAACCACTTTCCCTGGATGATGAAAGCCCGTGGTACCCAGTGCCGGGGGAAAGCACACTATATGGAAGAACTATAATTCTAAGATGCCGAGTGGCCTGGATGCCGGCTCCATAAACTTCAACAAGATGCTCCTTCTCTGGTCTAAGTTAACTCACATAAAGTGAGGGGGTGGTACCCGATTATAACATTCCGTGCTAATAGGTACTTGTAATTTTTCGGCAGGCCCTGGGCTAAGGCCTGTATATGTACCACAGCTGATTCCCACAGCATTCATACGAAACAGGCACTGTTATTAGCTCCATTTTGCAGATGGGCAAAGTGAATATTAGAAAGTTTATGTAACTTTCCCAAGGTCACATGGCTAGTCAGAGCCCAGGTCTGAAGACAGGTTTGTCGTCTGCCTCCAGTTGCAGAGCTCTCCGCCTTGCCTCCTCTCACTGGATGCCCTGACCCTGTTACCCAGGAACACATGCCTGTCCAGAGGCTGGGAAGAGCTAGTTATGGGTCCAACATGTTCCAGGGAAGCAAAGAGCCTGTGGGACTTTCGCTCCAGTTCTCTGCCACAGTGGGAGCCCTGGCAGGCAACCATACAGCAGCTGAGTGCCATTAACCCTTAGAAGGCAGAAGAGCTGGAGGAGCTGCAGTGATGGTTCAGGCTTGCTTCTAAAGTTCAATTCTCACTGGTGCATTGTAGTCAGAAGAGAGTACATGATTCAGGAACCATCTAAAGAGAACAGGCCCGTGTGATCACCACCCTGATCCAAACATGAGGACTACCAGAGCCCAGAGTACCCATTCTGCCTCCCCTTCATTAACTCCCAAGGAAGTGTGTGGTTTCAGCTGAGAAGAGTCCCTAGGGATGTGCAGAAAGGCTGGAAGAAATTAATTTTCAAATTATCTTTTCATCTCCAGGGAAACTGCAAGTCTGAAGGACTGTGTTGTGTTGGGAATAGATTCAGCACAAGATGAGCTAAGCCCTCAGACACAGACACAGCAAATTAGTGCAGGTGCAGAGTGCAGAGAAAGGAAAGAGCAGAGTGGTGTTCTTGGGGCAGACTGACATTGTGTGTGCTTGTGTTTGCAAGTGTGTGGGTAGGGGGAGAGGGAGAGAGAGAGAGAATGAACATCTGTGTGTCATGACAGGCAGACCTTGCCACAGAAGCCCAGGGTCACCAAAGGAACACAGGGAATGAGTGCTTTCACTCCCTCTGGGTTGGTCAGGTCTTATTGAGAAAATAAGCCTTCACCCCAGGTCTGCCCCCTACATCCCAGGTCTGCCCCCTACATCCCAGGTCTGCCCCCTAAATCCTAGGTCTGCCCCCTACATCCTAGGTCTGCCTCCTATACCCCAGGTCTGCCCCCTGCATCCCAGGTCTCCCCCCTACACCCCAGTCTACCCACTATACTCCAGATCTCCTCCCTACATCCTAGGTCTGCCCCCTATACCCCAGGTCTACCCCCTACATTCCGAGTTTCCCTTTTACACCCAGGTCTGCCCCCTACACCGCAGATCTACCCACTACACTCCAGATCTCCCCCCCTACATCCTAGGTCTGCCTCCTACACCCCAGGTTTGCCCTCCAAACCCCAGATCTGCGATGCTATAGGACTTGCTTTCTGGTTTCTACAGAGGTCACTGAGTGGACTGCAAAGGGGCATAACAACTGCACAAATGCCTCCCATTGTACCCCAGTTAAGTTTCCTAAGAGTCAAGGTAAACCAGAGAGAAGGCTCAAGGGAAGGAAAACTCAAGAGCAGCTCCAGACCCAGAGCCAGACCGTGTATATTGTAGCGAGCACCTTGGACATGTTGAGTGGCCACTCGCCATCTCCAATGGTTGTTGTCATACTCTGCCCCCCAAATGTGATGATGAAGAGGAAAAACATATGGCAAGCATCTTCCTGGGCACCAGTTTCAGATTAAAAATTAAGAAAAAGATGTATTAATAAAATAGCAAACTTTTATAATTTATGGCAAAATTTACACACCCTTTCACATTTCAAAGCCAAGTCTGCTACATGGAAATGTGTGTGCCATTAACTAAGGAGTCCACCAGCTCTCCTAAGCCTCTGGGGACACATAGGAGTGACTCAGAAGGAATGGGGGTCATCTGCCACATAGTTGAATACAGTTGTGGCCAAGGCTACCCCAAAGTTAGCCTTGTGCCCCCATTCAATCATATATTATTAATAGCACCACTGTCCAAAGGGTTCAGTTCCAATGAAAAGCTATGCATACCATGTGACTCTCGAGGGTAAGAGGAGGCAGCCTCTAGGCTCACTCCCTAGCAGGAAGTTCTCAAGGCTCTGGACCTTAGAGGAGGTGGGTCTACTGTGACCCTTCTCAGTGTTCCATACTAGGTCCTGCTCAAGACAGACTTGCTGTGGATAAAGGTTGTGTTTCGATTCCAGGACAGAGACATAGAAATCAAACTAAACCAGCCCCTGACAGAGATGGACAGCCTGTGGGAAAGATGCAGATTATAGACAGGGGAGCTGACACCCCAGAGTCAGCTCTAGAGGCTGAGTGCAAGGACACCATTAGAGGTGGGGACTGGGAATAAGGCAAGTTTAGGAAGAGGAAGTAGGGGTTCAGGATGAGCCCAGTGGATGAGTGGAGGGGGGGGACACGGGGCTGATGTCACTGTAGCATACAGACATGCAGAAAAGTGTCTTTCTTCCAGACTTTCAATTTGAGGGCACTGGTGCCTGGCAGTCAGATTCATGCTAATGATTGTCATGGCAGAGTAAAACAAATAACCTTGTATGTTGACTTTGTGTGTGTATGTGTGTCTTGCCTAAGACTCTACGTATTTTCTATCTTACTCTTGGGCTGTCCTCCGTCCAGTTATGCCTGGCTACATGACTGAAGTCCAAGGGCCCTGGGCACGGACCACTTACTAGCAATGTGATCTTGGAAGACTTTACAAAATCTCTCTGGGTTTTAATTTATTCATATATAAAAGCATTTATTGTGGAGCTGGAGAGTGTGCAGGAGTTAAGAACACTGCTGTTCGTCCAGATGGCCTGCGTTCCATTCCCGGCACTTACACCAGGTAGTTCATAACTCCAGCTTCAGGGGACCTGTCACCTCTGGCCTTTGAAGGTACACACACATAACCACATGCAGAAACACTCCAACACATAATTAAAAATAATAAAAATCAATCTTTAAAAGTTTGTCATGTGCATCACTTCTCGGAGTCATGCAAGCATTAAATGAGATTATATGTGTAAAGCACTCAGAAGTCTTTCCAAGACATAGGAACTTCTCAGTGTGTTAAAGTGAAGTTCACAGGTCTCAGAGGAGGCAGTGATAATGGGGAGATAGACACTAGTTCCCTGCTGTAGGTAACAATTCTGAATGGGAACAAAGCAAAAATCAAGCTGGAAGCAAGATAACACTCTCCCTAGGATCTTGGATCTCTTTGTATACCTTGATAAAGGTGCTGGTTCAATTGTACTAGTTGATACAAGAAGTTCCTTTGGGAACTCTGGAGGCCTGCTGCTCCTGTTTTTCACTTGCAAGGAGGAGAGAACTGGCCCCAGTGACTTAACCACAGCAATTACAAAATGTAGTTACTCAGAACCAAATTCCTACTTTCAAATACAGTCTGCTGCCATAGCATGGTTCAGATCAGCTTTCACTCTGGGGCCTGAGAACTGTGACACCATGCAAGCCAGGGAATTAGCTGGCTAGGCAATGTCAAGCATTCCTTTTCCTCTTTATGTAAGTTTGTTTGGCATCTAACTATATTAACACATATTAAACGTACAGATGAATGGTTTCACTAGGCTATCTCCATACACACCTATAGTGTGTATTGGTCACATATCTATAGCCAAAGGAAATGAAGTCAGCATGCAAAGGGATGCCTTCATACCCACGCTCATGTGACACTTTTCACAAAAGTTAAGATCCAAATCAGCCTAGAATCAGTATTTAACTTGTGAAAAATGCAGACGCTGGTTGGCATTAGGACAGGTCTGGGTGGGGCCTGGGGCTCTGCGTATCTGGAGAGGGCATCTCTGCTGCTGCTGCTGTTGCTGCTCTGTCTCAGAGGACAGCAAAGTTAAAGGTCAGAGCCATTACAGGCTAAAAAAAAATATGTGTGTAATTGAAAGACCCCCAAAGTGGTCTTATCGCCGAGGAGCCCCCAGACTCAATAACCAGGCCGTCAGATGCAAACGCATGAGGTGGTTTATTTCACAATTGTGCAAACAGGTGCAATAGCTTAGGGATAGCTAAGCACCCCGAGCATCCAGGCAAGTTAGCTTTTATAGACAAAATCACAAGTTTTCCAAGAAGTATAATATGGGGTACGGGTACAATTGAGATTGGTCCAGATATTCAAACCGGAGTTCAACCCAGAACAAAATTAGCATAGTTCAGCCCATTCCTAAGTACGTGACATGTGACATCTTGCCTGTCCTATTATGACTCAGTTTACAGTTTGATAATCATTTGCTGCGACCGACCAGTTCTGATAACCATCTGCCTAGAAGACTGCAATCGGTCCTGATAATCGCTAACCCTTCTGTCCAGTGGGGGGAGGAAGAACTCGCTGAAAATTGGTCAAACTTGTTTGTTTGTCACATTTTGTAATTTTCCATTATTCAATTCACTTAGTTCGTTATGAAAAATCATTTGGGGTCTTTCATAATTTAAAATTTTTCTCTTTAAGAAACAGATGGTCCAATAGTGGCACAACTATTACGAGAATAACCAGCCATCTTTAATCGATGATTAAAGTGAGTTTAAGTCCCACTTCCATGAGCTGGAACCCATGCCTGACACTGCTGATGTGGCTGGGAACCTGAGAATAGATAGGTCATGAGCCTAGAGGGAAATTATTATTAATGAAATAAAAAAGAAAAAGAATAAAGAAGATGGACTTCACGTCAATAATGCACTCCATTTAACCCAAACTATCAAAATCAGGCCCATTCCAATATGTAATCAACATAAAAAACTATCAATGCAACTGTTGTTTCCCCCGACTGAGATCTTTGAAGTTTGGTGTCTTTTACACTCAGAGCGTGTCTCTGTCCAGAATGTCAGATCTCCCATCTGCAGCCCCGATGCATGCCCAGTGCCTGTAGTCAGGCTCTAGGTCATCTCAAAGTAGCTTTGTTGCTCTCTATGCCAATCAAATATGACTGTCTATCTTCTTGAGACTTTCCTCAGGGTATCCCCAAATAGCCTACCCCAACGTCCTTGCATTGCGTGGCCAGGCTGATATAGCCACAGATCAGGAGTAGCACAGCCCTATGCCCACCAGAAGGCCTACATACCCATACTCAGTGTCTGAGGGTATACCTGTCCCATGTTCAACATAAGAACAGGGCTGAAAATGCCTTCCACATGGCTTATGCCCTACCTTGTTTGGTCACATGTTTGGAAGGGTTTTGTGTATAACCAGTCATGAGCATGAAACATACAGGCTGTGATTCCATGGCCAGGTGCCAGTATGACATATGTGGGCCCTCTATGACTTTGGGGGTGGCTCTTCTGTTGGAGAGACATCAATAGAATCTACCCCACAACTCTGGCAACACAGGCAGACTCACAGGAGGAGATTCCCCACAGCAGCCAGGATCCCAAGAACAGAGCCCACATTCATCTTCCCTGACCTGTGACTTGCGTGTGACTTAGCAGGCTCTTCTGTTTGCAGGAACCTCCTGAAAGTCTGTCCAGAGAGACAGGGTCACGTGACGTTTCAGAGCTGTCTTTGGAATTGCAAGCTCATGCGTGTTACTGCTTTATGCCAAATACACAAAGATCTGGAAAATTCGAATGTGCTGTGGCCTGTAGAAAAAGCAGCCACATCCGTGGGGATACTCCATGAATGGTATTTGCTGGTCAGGCAAAAACTGTTCCTTGTTTTACCCTGTCGTAGCAAAGCCTCCTGAAATTGGGTCACACTTTTCCCTTCCAGAAAGTTCTTTGTGATGCCCTGATCTCTGCCAGTGCTTCGGGACACCAGCTGCCTCCAGAGCGTTTCTGCTTTTTGACTAAGAACACATCATTCAGTCGACAAGTGTGCACCGAGCACCTGAGCCTGAGGAAGCAGAAGGAAGTCCTTGTTTGTGTGGGGGCTTTGAATATGTGCATGCGTGTTAGGGTCGGATGGAGGGGGAAGGGATGAATGACAGAAAAGCTGCACATAAATGGCTCCAGGTAGCCAGTGTACCTGTCGGCTATAACCTGACACCACATGGCAGCCAGGCTCCAGGTGCAGTAATTTCCAGCTCCCGACGGCTAGAACTTCCCAAGTTTTTAACCAAATAACTCCATGTTTTCCAATTCTTTTTTTTTTCTTCTTTTGCTTATCTGCTACCAGCCTGCCTCTGCTTGGGTCCTGGGTTTCCTCAGACCTCTGTGCATGGCTCTCCCCCTCTGCGGGACCCCCTCATGATGGGAAAGGGATGGATGATGTGTTCGGGAGATACGGGGGATGGATCGCCATGTCATTGGAGCAGTGATACGCAGAGGAAATATAAACAACAAAGTTCCAGGCCCCTTTTATGCCACTGGCCACACCAACACACACTTTTCATCTGCCCAGTGATTATAACTAAAATGAGCCATAAATACACCACAACCATCAAAGGGAAGGTTCCCAGCAGCCGGCATCAAGAGGCCACAGAACCATCTCTGGAGGAAAGGGAAACACAAATATATTTACAAAATATTAGCCCCAGGGGCACGTGGGGCAGCTGACAGTGTGTTTTTCCGATTTCTGAACTGACCTTTTCCACTGACAAACACAGATTGCTCTTCCCACCCTCACCTCTGCCCTCTCTCCTGTTTTAGGTGGGGCCCAAATTTGCACAGTTTTCTGCTTAAATAACAAATGCTACTGTCCCACCCAGGGCCAGGCAGTAAAACACCAACTACTAGGACATTAGAGGCCCACGCTGTAGTCACGGGGAAGAAAACAGGGAAGAAGAATTCTGGGTTGGGAGCCTGCCACAGCAAGCCAGGCTCTTCCCTAGCGCTTTCGTCTTACCCACAGTAGCTGTTGATGTTAAGAGAACATACTGTAACCTGTCAATGGGAAAACACCATTTTTAGAGTCAAAAGTAGTCATTATTGGTAGTTTTTTCTGGTTTCATCTACAAATAAGTGTCTGCGACCATCAGTCACTGCCATGTACAGTAACTAGGCACATTGCAGGAAGTGTGTCCCCTTACCTTCACTGCACAGTAGCATCTGAGGTGGACTTCTCAGCTGTGGAAGCCAAGAGAAGGACTGTGGTTTGGCAAAGATATTAGGACGGAGCAAGATGGGGCAGGACAGGGCAGGACCAGACTGGACAGGGCAGGACAGGACAGGATAGGGCAGAACGAGGCAGGATAAGGCACGATGGGACAGGACAGGACAAGACAGAGCAGGACAGGGCAGGATGGGGCACTATGGGGCAGGACAGGACTGGACAGGGCAGGACAGGGCAGGACGAGGCAGGACGAGGCAGGACAGGACAAGACAGGGCAGGACAGGGCAGGACAGGACTGGACAGGGCAGAACAGGGCAGGACAGGGCAAGATGGGGCAGGACAAGGCAGGATGGGGCGGGACAGAGCAGGATGGGGCACTATGGGGCAGGACAGGGTATGACAGGGCAGGACAGAACTGGACAGGGCAGGACAGGACTGGACAGGACTGGTCATGGCAGGACAGGACAAGACAGGGCAGGACAGGGCAAGACGGGGCAGGACGAGGCAGGACAGGGCAGGACGAGGCAGGATGGGGCAAGACAGGGCAGGACAGGGCAGGACGAGGCAGGATGGGGCAAGACAGGGCAGGACAGGGCAGAATGGGGCAGTACGGGGCAGGACAGGTAAGAACAGGATAGGGATTAAGCTAAGAAAGTATGTGGTTTTGGTCCCTAACCTCTCCGTGGAGCGTGCCAGAGTTTAAGTTACTCCTCCGAGTTTGTCCCAGATCAAGGCAAGGGCACTGGGCTTTCATCTACTGATATTCCATCGTGGGCCTCAGGCTGCCCCAGTCCAGAACTAAAACTGGGTCACAGAGCAGGTTAGCATAGGGTGTGCTGGGAGGCAGGGAATCACTTGAAGATGGTTTCATGGGTTCCTGGGCAGAGCATCTTCAAGGCTCACTGGGGTGTCCATTTAATCACCATCTTATATATCAAATGATCCAGAGCCACTGAGCCACTTTTAGTCTTCAATAAAAACAAAATAAAAGTAACTGAGCTTTGATTGCAAACAGGTTAGTACAGGAGCCCTGTCCTGCTCAGCCGGCTGCTATGTGGGTCTCCCAAGGTCCTTTCCAGTGTCCTTAGTCAAGCTGGTGATGGTAGGATCTTCCTTTCCTTAGCGTCTCCTTGACTCATGAAGACAACATGGCTGATGCTGCCTTGTGACTGACAACCAGAGTCTGTTGAAGTCTGCTCAGTGAGCTGAGAGTTGTCATTTGAGCTTTCCCTTGCTCCTCTCTGGGTCAGGAAGAGGGCCTTTTCATGGGATCCGCTCCTGTGTTCCCATATCATCCCTGCAGCCTCTCCTCTGACTCCAGGCTCCTAGCCTCAAGGCACGATACAATTCTGCAACCTAAAAGAAATGTCCAACGCCTAGAGACCACCTCAGCTACTGCTCACCTTACCTGCTCTTACTTGGCACCCGGAAATGGGCTTCCCTGTGGGTGTGAATCAGAGCTCTCTGTCCCAGGAAAAGACAAAGCAAGAAGGCTAGACCTTGAGGTCTGCTGTCAGAATTTACAGCTGGGTTCAGCCACTTCCTAATGAAAGTGCCTGCTCCTTGTTCTCTCAGTCTTCCCATCTTTAAACAGGGATGGTGACCCTCTAACTGCAAAGACTAAAATCCAGGTAGGGGTACGTTGTGCAGGGGGCATTTGAGAAGGGCCTCTTCCGGTCCTTTCCCCAGCCACTGGCCTTCCTGGCATTTCTTCCTGTCATACCAACTTCCTGACACCTGGCCAGTTTGGGCATTTTGATACATTTCATTGTGCTAGTCTTGACTGGGTGCAGAGAATAAGCTGGAGAAATGTACCCTTTATTAGCATAAGCATTGTCCTTTATGGGCTACCACTTGAGTTATTTTGGAGAACAGTGGATGCCCTACTTTATTTCCCATTGATCTTAACGAATGCAAAGCTAGCACTCAGCCCTCTCCACTGAACCCCTTATGACCTTTATGGAAACGACTTCTCCTATGGGGCCTTCTAGAAATCCCAGCTGAGAGAAAAGGAAAAACGCTGTGGACTCCGAGAGGCCAGGGCATGGCCTGCTCCGCCTTTCCCACACACATACACACAGCGTCCTAGTTTTCGGCAGCCTGATTGAACATCAGTCACAGACAAAGAGGAGGAGGAGGAGGAAGAAGAACAACAAGAAGAAATGAGAATCCCTTCTTCCACCATGCCCTTGTGCTCTGAGCCATTTCTGTCCCAGCAGTATGAGTAGATGTGCGTCTGTCCACTTGGAATGCGGTGCCAGGCCTCAGGAAGTGCCCACCAACTAAACTTGGCATGGTCTCTGTACTTGGGCAAACTCAAAACCAAGAAACCTAGACATCCAAATGCTGAGTTACTCACAATTCTATCCCTGAATGGAGCCTGCTTCTCTTTGTGTGTGACATGTCTCATGCAGTTTTCTCAGGAGTCACTATGGGGTGTCTACTCTTAGAAGGATCTCGTGGTACAGTCATCGCCAGTGTGGCTTGTGGATTTCAGAAGAATTTGGCTCTTGACAGTAACTGGTGACTGGCTTTGGGGAAGGAAATCCCTCACCCCATAATCCCGTGGATAAATAGAATTGTACATTCACTCGAAAGCTAACCCTAGGAGGCTAAATTTGTTCCAGGCGTTGCGCTACCTAAGCACTAGGAACCCAAAGCACAAGTCACATTCGCATGCATCTCTTGAAGAGATTCTGTATTGACTCTGTGGTCCCCAATCCTAGCTGCATAGCAGGCCATCCTCCTTGCCTAGCAGGCTTTGACAGCTCAGCACAGCACAGCACAGCACAGGGTGAGCCCCAGCAAGGTGACCATAGAAAAGCTACCAACTGCCTAAGAGGCCGTTGGCATGTATAATAGTCACCCTCGTGAGCCAGAGTTCAAATCTCGGCTCTTTTCACTTACTGTGTGATTATGGGCAACTCCCTGGCCTCCAGTGAGTTGTCTTCTCACCTAAAATAGTCTTTCCTACATTGCAGGCTTGTTCTAAAAGAGAATGGGGCTAACTAGATGGCTCAGTGACTAAAGATGCCTGCCATCAAACTTCATGACCTGAGTTTGATGCTTGGAACCCATGTGATAAAAAGAGAGATTCAGTTGTCTTTTAACCTCCATACTTGCACTGCGGCATGTGTGTATACACACACACACACACACACACACACACACACACTTACAAATGTAAAAATGTAAAAAGATGAGCAGGCATGGTGAAGGCCTTTAATCCTAGTACTCAGAAGACAGAGACAGGTAAATCTCACCTCATTTGGGGACAGCCTGGTCTACACAGTGAGTTCCAGGAGAGTCAAGGCTATATAGTGAAATGCTGTCTCAGATATTGGGGGCAGAAAATGTACGTGTTTAAAGCCCTTAGTACCAACAGCTGCTACTATTCCTGGATCCCTGCCATTAGAATACTGTGAGAGCCATTGACTTCCCTTATGTGTGTGCAGGGGTGGGGGAGGTCATAGAAACCCTCCTATGATTCTCAGGTTCCTGCCATATACTCTTTTTTTTTTTTTTTTTTTTGAGACTGGGTCTTTCACTGGTCTGGCTAGGCTGGCTAGCTTGTGAGCCCAAAGAATCCAGCAGTTTCCACATTCCCACTCCTGGGATGACAGAGCAAACACCACCAAGCCTAGGTGGGTTCTCGGAATCCAGCTTATGTTGCTAGGATTGCATGGTAAGCTCTTTATCAGCAGAACTCTCCTCAGCCCAACCCTGCCCCTTTACTTTTGCTTTTTGTTTTTTGAGACAGGGTCTCTCTACATAGCCACAGGTGCCCTGGAACTCACTATGTAGACCAGTCTGGCTTTGAACTCACAAAGAACCGCCTGCCTCTGCCTCCCATGCCCATCTCAATCAATCACCCCCTTTTTAACAGGTTGGGAAACTGAGGCCTGAAAAGGGTTAGTCATTGGCTTTGCCAGGGTTACCTGGAATTTGAACAGTGGCATCAAACAGGAGCTACCACTGCCAGGTCTTGGGGTTCCTGACACCTACAGGGGTGACAAATTCAGCTCCAGACTAGCCTTGATCACTCTTGTCCTCTGCTCTAATTTCCTCTCCCGGCAAGCAGTGGCCCAGGCATGACCTCTCTGGGAAGGTTGTGTGCATGAGTAAGCTGTCATTCCCAAAGTGCTGAAAAGCGTTCTCCAGGTGCCAAGCTCTGGCTCTCTGTGGATTTCAACACCTCGGTTGGCATGCTTTCCCAACAGCTGCAAGCTGCATGAGGGCAGTGTGCATATGTGCATGTGTATGCATGCAGGGGGGAAGGAAGGGAGCAAGGGGCAGAAGAACACAGGTTTCAGGTGTCCTATAGAGTCTCTGTCCATAAGGCAGCCTGCACCTTACCCCAGGTCATTTGGGTCCTTCTTGCCGTTGGCTAAAGGACAGCCTGAACAAAGATAGCTGGCCAGGCCCTGCTCTGAGACCCCCTTGTAAGCATCAGTGCCCCTGTTGACAAGGGCAGAGATTTGCTCAGTCTCCAGCAAACAGGCAGCAGCAGCTTCAGGTTGTGGATGTCTAGTGCAGCATCAGGACGAAACATAGACTTTGGACTCAGACAACTGAGGCTTTGAATCCCAGGCCTTCTGTTCCCTAACTGTGTGGCTGTCAGTTAAGTGACCTCTTTAACCAGAGTGCTTCTGTTTCTTCATTGTAAAAAAAAAAAAAAAAATGGAGGTTACCATTTCCAAGCATTGCTTGAAGAAATAAATGAGGTGGAGATCTTGCCATAAAACTATTTCACTCTCTCTCAAACCCTGCCACTGCCAGTGGTTTGCAGTGTGTGGGTCCTGGTGATTTGGTTTTCACTGTTTTCGGAAAAACAGATAAAGAGACAATGCTGGAAACAATTCCTGTTTTTTTAAAAAAAAAACAAAAAAAAAAAAAAACAAAAAAAAAAACGGCAGCTGCTCTGCTCCTGGAGGTGAGTCTCAGTCACCTCAGGCATTAGGGACTAACGCAGCAGTTGGTGGAGGATGGAAATATTAGCATTTGACACTCTGGTGTAAGGATAGTGGCAGCATCTTGAATTGATTCCCTGGAGAAAACAGCTCCTAGCCTGACCGCACACCCTTTTATGAATGGAGTCGGGCAAGAGGCCAGGAAGGAGTGGGCAGATGCATCTCGGGCTCCAAGGAGGGAGGTAGAGTGTTTTCAGTGTTCTGTCTGACCTGTGGGTGAATCCACCAGCAGAATGTTTATAAAGAGCATCCTTCATACACACGCACACACATGCACACACACACATGCATGCATACACACACTCATACACACACACACACACACACACACACACACACACAGCCTCTTTTCCCTGTCTGGATCATTCTGGATATATCCCAAGTTTGAGGATACAGATGGCTTCCCCAGAATATTAGATGATGCCCCCAGCCCCTCTCAGAAAGTCAGGGATCTCCAGGTCTAGGGCCTAAAGCCCAGCTTATACTTGTAATCTCAGCACTTGAGAAGGTGAGGCAGAAGGATCACCACAAGTTTAAGTCCAGCCTGGGCTACTAAAGTGAGTTCCAGCTTGTCTCAAAAAAAAAAAAAAAGTCAGTTAATTAATTGGTGTTCAACTTGTGGTCTCTGCAGGGAAATTTCCACACACTCAGAACACATTCTGGTTGATTAAGGCAGGGGAAGAGCTGGGCTTGAAGGTGATGTGCTCAGGAATGTGTTGGCTGTGATGGTAACAGGGCTGAAAACACAGCACATTTAATCCTTCTAGAGACTCTAAGAGGGAGGTGCTGTTATAAACCTCATTCTACAGACGAGAAACCTCAGGCATGGAGGGGTTTAGTAACTTGTCCAAGGTCAAGCTGTGACTTAGAGGCAGGGCCCAACCCTGTCTAACAAAACTCTCGGTGTAAAACCCTCCTCTGTGGACTGTCCTTGCTGAACCTCCCCTTCACACCCCAGGGAGTGCACCTCACTGATGGTATAGTGAGAACCAAGGCTCAGAGTCGGCACATCCAAACCTAGAGTGCTTTCTGGTGCTCTGAGAAAACACTCCAACCAAAAGCGACTAGGCTAACAGTCCAGTACTGAGAGAAATCGGGGCAGTCTCTCAAAGCGGGCACCTGAAGCAAAAACCATGGAGGAAAGCCATTTTTCTGCTTTGCTTCCTGGCTCCTGCTTGCTTTTGTATATAGTCTAGGACCACCTGCATATATACTGCCCATAGAGGCTGGCCTTTCTTATAACAACAGCTAATGTTGGCCCAAGTTGAGACCCCCAGAGAGACACCACCTGAATCCAACCAAGTCCTATCAATACAGTGCCCCAGAGGGTATTTGGAGCTAGGGAACCCTTCAATGACTTCTTCCCAGGTAACGTAAGTTGGGTCAAGTTGACAACAAGAACTAACTGTTCATAGGCAGAGATCACTCCACCAGCTGAATGCCTGTGCACACTTGTGTGACTTTCACTCCCCTGAATGACTTCCAGAGGGGTACTCCAGACTCTGACATAGCCCTTAACCCCATAGGTAAGGGACTAGGGACCAAGCTGTCTTCCCTTTCCTGTGCAAACCTCCACCCACCCTCATCATACTGGCAGACAGAAAGGAGCAACCCATTTCTGCCTTCCTGTCTCTGCCTTTCAGATCTTACCTTGTTTGTCATTTCTATAGGGAGGTCTCAGCTGCTTCCATGGTCAGAAGGGGTCTGGGACCTTTATCTACCGATAAATGTTTCCCTTATTTAGTGATTACACTGTTGCTAATATGTTCATGTAATTTCTGTCTATTTCCCTGTGTGTAAACTCCTGCGGAAAGAACTCTGTGGGGCTGGAAAAGAAGGTTTATTTGCTATTCTTGTAGAGGACATGGGCTCCATTCCCAATACCCACAAAGCAGCTCACAACCATCCACAAGTCCAGTTCCAGGGTATCTGATGCCCTCTTCTGATTTCCCTGGGCACGAGGGTTGCACATGGCACACTTAGACACAAGCAAAACATTTACACAGATAAAATAAATAAAAGAACTTTTGTTTCACTGCATTATGATGTGGACTAGCAAGGTGGCTGTGTTTGCCAGCACTAAACTGTCATTGGAACTGATGAATCTGTAAGTTCTACATTCATCCCTGGCTGTCAAATTCTTGTGACAACTTTACTAAACAATGGCATTTGCCCCTATTTTATTGATGAAGAAACTGAGTATCACAGAAATGAGGTGACCTCGATCAAGCAGTGAGAAGTGAAGTCAGGGTTCCCCTGAAGCCCTGCCTGATGCCAACATTTTGTGTTTCCTTTCTTTACTCAGAAGGTAAGAGAGGTTCTAAGAGGCTCTGCTAGATTCCTGCAGGAGGAGCCCAGACAAGACCAAAAGTCAGGGCAAAGGCTCCCAGTTAGGCGGATGCAGAAAGGGCTATGGAAAGCTTCTCTGATCTCTTCAGTAGCTCTTCAGAAGTGCCTCACTAGTTGGATGCGCCTCTCCACTCCCTTCTTTCGTCAGTACTTGAGGATGGAACCTGGCAGGCAGGAGACTGTGGGAAGTTATTTCCCATTCCTGGTTTGCAAAGATGGTCTTTGGAGGCGGGCTGGTGGTGTTTGCTTGTCTTAGGCACAGCCTCAGGGAAGCCAACTGCCTGGGGGAGAAAACTCAGACCAATTCGTCTGTGAATGTCTAGCATTCTTGTGCAGCTGTAAGAACACTGCCAGACAAGTATTTTGGAAAATAATTTAACAGTATCTCGCCCACCCTGGTTTGGGAAACAATGTCTTTCTAAGCCAAAATATAAAAGACAAACCTTGTATGTTTGTCCTTTCTCACCATCAAGCTCCAGGATTTTGTTTGCCTTGCATTTGGGAAGGGAGCGGAAATCAACGCAGCTGGTTGTGATCTTGACTCTTCACACAGATTGAGATGATCTTGGAGTGCAAAGATCCTCATGAGTGTCTCTGTTTTGTTGACAAGTGTTAGCCCAGCCTGGAGCTTGGCCAAGGGCGATGGTAATGGGTTCCTTTCCGCACATGCCCTGGTTATCTTTGGCATTCTGGGCTCACCGTCCTTGCTGTCTCTCTCTTTCTTCTGTAGCCAGCATCCTTGATGTTACAAACAATTATTTCTAGAGTGACTAGAATTATTTCTAGTGCCTCTCTGTTCGAGGGTAACCCTGGAACTTCTGAAGTGATGGAGGCCGTTGGGGCCCAGGCTTGATGGTGCTTATATGTAGCAGCACTGGGGAGGGCTGCGGTAGGAAGGAGCTGGCTGGGAGTCAGCTTGGACTTTATAGCGAGACTTTGTTTCAAGAATAAAGATTAGGAGGAAGAAGAGGAAGAGGATAAAGGGAAGGGGGAAGAAAGAAAAGGAAAAATGGTTCCCAGAGCCACTTTCAGGCAAGGCTTCCAGAATAAGTCTTTCTGTGTCTTACAGAGACCTTATCAGTGACCTTGTTACATGGACAACTGCCACAGTACTTTTGTTGGTTTGGCCAGTTTGGGTTGGGAAAACGGCTCCCTGAAAAGGCAGAAGGCAGACACAAAGCGAGCTGTGTACTCATCACCAAGGCCAACACTGGCACAGCAGCTGGTTTAGATAGGGCTTACTGAGAGTTCCTTAGATAAATGAAAGTTTCAAACAAACAGATTTGAAAAACACAGACAATCTCTCTGAGGAGTACTTTAAAGCCACCCCGTAATTCAGAGCCTTGGGAAGAACGATATGGATAATAAATATAGATGCTAACCCACATGGCAGAAGTAAGCTCTTTACAGAGGACGGGTGTAAGTGCCCCCTCCTCTCCCCTCTCTTTATACAATCATTTCCACATATACAATCAGACAATTTAGGCAAATCTGAATACTTCAGGAAACTATTTGGCACATTAAGTAAGCTAATAGAATATAAATAACAAGAGGAGAACCAGGATTTCCAATAAAGGAGGAAATCAAAAGGTGCTCTGTGATTTTAGCTGTTACATCCAGCAGAGACCTTTTCACACCAGCAGACCCTTCTATCAGCATGGATCCCCCCACACACACTAGAGTTAACTTACAGAGTTGTCTTTGAGTCCTGTTGCCTCGGCTCCCTCTCCCATCACTGGAGGTCACACAGTGGCCATCCGAGGGTAGGCACACAGGCTTCCAGGAGGGCAGCAGTAACCAGAAAGGAAGTGTGGTCAAGGGGGTGGAGGAGGAGTGGAGCCTAGGGACCTCCCAAGCATTGAGTACCCAGCCACTGTAGGCTATGGGGTGCCACCCTGGCTGCTGTCCTTGCATGGGCTACTTGTGTCTGAGTGTCTTCTCTCCAGTAACAATTCTAATCAGGAAGTAACAGAAACCCTGGAGCTTTTCAGATTGGCTTTTAATGCTAATTAAAATTATCTTGCTTTTGCTTCAGTACCACCCCCCCCCATTGCAAATGCCACAAGAATAAAGCCTTTGCAGCGTCTTCCTCTCTTTTAATAGCTTATATTAACTGCACGAAATGATGGATTTCACGGTGACATTTTCATTCATGTGTAGCACTAGTGGCTTTCCTCATTGCTGGGGCCTGACCAAAACAACAACAACAACAACAACAACAACAACTTAAAGGGGAAGAGTTTACATAGACCCACAGTTCAAGGGCATAGTCCATCATGGCAGGAAAGGCACGGGAGCTGAAGAGCAGGCAGCTGGGCACATTGTGTATGAGGTCGGGAAGTTGAGAGAGTGATGAATGCTGATACCCAGCTTACTTTCTCCTTATACAGTCCAGGGCTCCAGCTCACGCAATGGTTTAGCCCACATTTAGGATGGGTCATTCCGCTTCAACTAATTTAGTATGGAAAATCCTTCACAGACATGCTAAGACATTTATCTCCAAGATTAATTCTTGGAGATAATTATATAAATAATATCTAGATTCTATCAAGTTGGTGATCTACATACACGTCCACAAGAACAATGTGCTTTGCTCACACGCATGCCCCACCCCCATTACCATCTCCACTTTGCTGTTTTGCCTTTGGCAGGACTGGGAACTGAACCCAGGAACTGTGCATGTTAGCAAAGACTCAACCCTTGAGCCACATGCCTGATTCACCAGCCACCTTTACAGCAGCACTTCCCAGTGTGTCTCACATCGTGCCACCGCCTGGGCCACACTACCGAGTGGCTGCCTTCCTTCGTGCACAGTGTTACCCAGCAGCTTTGGTTTTTTTTTTAACTCTCAGGAGAATTAAAATGTTTGACCAAGGCTTCATATTGAGAGTAAGGACCAGTTTGTTCCAAGTCACTTGAGGGCTTGTTTCAAATGTAGACGCCCAGAGTCCGGATTCTAGGCATGCTGGAAGACATAAGGCCTTTAACACTCTCCCAGTAACTGTCAAGCTTCATGGTTAAAGAGTCTGGGTCCAAGCTATCTTCACCCCCCATTGAATAGCAGCAAGAAGCTCTGTCTCAGAGACTGAGCAACTCTCAAATGCCCTCTTGATTGCTTTTAACTTTAGACTTCTGCCCTTGGGCTGAAGAGATAGCTTAACAGTTAAGTGCACTATCTACTCTTCCAGAGGACTCCAGTTCAATTCACAGCATCCACAAAGTGGCAGATTCCATAAAGTTCATGGGATCTTACAACCTTTTCTGACTCCCATGAGCATCGGGCACACATGTAGTACATACCTGCAAGCAAATCACTCAGATACAAAAAAATAAAATTAAGTAAAATTAAAAATAATAAGGCATCTGTCCTTTACAACCTGTGTGGTTCCTTGGCCTTATAGTCTGCTGTCTCAACTGCAGGGTGCTATGGGAATTGTTCACTGTAAGAGAGTGTCATGGGGACTCACTAGAAGCAGGGAACTGTGGCATGACTTTACGGTCACTAACCCATGGTTGTCCCTCCTTGGATAGTACATTGCCTGGTATTCAGGGTCCAGGCATTTGGGCTGATTTCAGTCCACTTAGCTATCTATGCTATCTTAGGGGAGATGCTAGATGCTCGCTGGCTCCTTTTCTGCTTCTGTGAATGAAAATGACAAAAACCATTCATCCAATGAGGATATTGGGAGAATCAGAGGTAATGTGTGTACAGTGCTGACCTTGATCCCAGGCATAGAGAAAAAAAGGTTCACAGATTGTACTTCTTACCAGTGTCGGCATCACTGATTGGGCCACATGGATTGTACTTCTTACCAGTGTCGGCATCACTGATTGGGCCACATGGATTGTACTTCTTACCAGTGTCAGCATCACTGATTGGGCCACACGGATTATGCTTCTTACCAGTGTCGGCATCACTGACTGGGTCACAGAGATTGTACTTTTGACCAGTGTCAGCATCACTGATTAGGCCTCTCTGGTAGTAGAGACTGATGTGTAGGAAGAATGGGTACTATAGCAGAAGGGACAATTTGTTAGAAGACCAGTTTGAAGGTCAGCAGTTGGTTGAGTGCTTACCTAGGATGCATGAAACCCTGGATTTGATGCCCAGTATTAGGATGAAAATTGGTTGTGATGGTGCACACCTGTTTTTCCAATACTCTGGAGATGGAGGCAGGAAGATCAGAAGTTCAAGGCCACTCTTAACTATGTGGGAAGTTCAAAGCCAACCAGGGCTGCAAATCACATTATCTCAACAAAATAACAACAACAAACAAAAACAAACAAACAAAAACCAAATAAATAAACAACAAAAAAGAAGTTTGAAATTGAACGAACTAGACCTCTCTTTTGATCTCTAAGAGGAATTGTGAAAAAGCAGGTGGAGAATTAAAACTTAAAAAGCAACAAAAACACTTGCAGGTGGGATCAGCCTAGGTCTGGACAGATTAGATGATTTGTTTTTTCACCTTTGCTTCCCGAGGGTGGACACCCTGCATTCAAGAGGCTGGATGTGCGGCCTTGAGTGCAGCCTCAGCCACAGCCTGCCACGTGGTTGGTCTCTTCTTTACCTCCTTGTCCACTCACCCCTCATCCCAGCCCCTTTCAAAAGGCAGATCCCCATGATAATCCTGCCCTAAACCCAACAGGAAACTTGACTCCAGGATTCTGCAGCTCAGGAGTGAGGAGCACGTGGGCAGGGAGCAAGCCCAGGTTCAGATCCTTGGGCTTCCCTGATTCTGAATTCCTGTTCCCGTTAGAACCAGGCTGTTCTTGGGTCTGTTCCTTTTTCCCATTCTCGTCCTTCTGCTGCTAAACAAACCCAGACTCAACATATGGATCTTTGTTTATAGTTCTCTTTAATTCCTTTTAAACTAGCTTACAAAATAATAGCTTTCCTTATGGCATTTACATATATATGGGGTATAGTTCCCCTCCACTGAAGGAAAGATGTAGTCACTCAGGGTCACAGCTCAGTACAGGGCTTCACTTTGTGGTGTGGAGGGGACAAGTGTCCCCCAAAGGATGTGAGTCGCAGGCTTCATCCCCAGCTGTGTCACCACTGAGAGGGCACAGACTCTCAGACCTGAGAAGGCCGGGACCTTATCCTCTTCTCTGTCATTGCTTCCTGGCCACTCTGACCAGCCTTGGGCCTCAACACTCTGAGTGACGATGTTCAGTGCTACCTGGAACCCAAATTAACAGGACCAAAACACCACTGATGGAATCATTCAAAACCATGAGCTTGAATGAACCTTCCTTTCAAGTTGCCTTATCTCAGGCCACAAAGGAGTCTGCACTTGGCTCTGGCTTACAGGGTCCCTTTATGTCAGGGAACAGAATAGTTCTTACTCGAGAGTCACAAGACAATGGCTTGACCCCTGCATTTGGGGCCCACTCTTCAGCTGACAAGACACTCAATAGTCACTGAGGCCATGCATTCAGAGGCTCACTCTTAGGCAGCCTGGATGCAGCATTGGATGTGAGCTTTGTTGCATCAAAATTCAACCTGGGGAACCAGTGATTTTATTTGACTTACTTAGGGAGCATCAAGACCTTCCAGCAGTGGAGCTGAAGAGATGGCTCAGAGGTTAAGAGCACTGACTGCCTTCCCAAGGACCCAAGTTCAATTCTCAGCACCCACATGGCAGCTCACAACTGTCTATACTTTCAGTTCCTGGGAATCTGACACCCTCACAGAGACATACATGCAGGCAGAACACTAATGTACATACAATAAAAGTAAATAAATCATTTTTTAAAAAAAGACCTTCAAGGAGCTGCCACTGGACCCAGTGCATGGCTGTGCAGATGGAGCCTCTTCCCTTTCCCGACTCATATACTCTGCCCCCTCTTCAAGATCCCTGAGACCATGTGCAAAGCTGCAAAATTGCAGATGACAGGCTGGGAGGCACAGCTGAATACTCAGGAAGGCCCAGTGACTCTCCCTACCCCACCCGCTTCCAGTTGAGGGAATGTCAGCAGTTAACAAGCCCAGGGGTGATGATCTAGAGCAAACAGATACAGCTGGTTTTACAAAGACGGCCACTAATCTGCTCGAGGAGATAGACAGGGTTCTGAAGGTTTGAGTCTCCATGGTCTAGGATAGGCAGGGTTCTGAAGGTCTGAGTCTCCGTGGTCTAGGATAGGCAGGGTTCTGAAGGTCTGAGTCTCCATAGTCTAGGATAGACAGGGTTCTGAAGGTCTGAGTCTCCATGGTCTAGGATGGCTGAGCTCTTCACTCAGCTACTACTGAAAGTGAGCATTTGTGCCGTCCCTGGGATATGTGTCCTAAACTGACAATTTATGCCTTAGGAAACTAGGGACAAATATGTTTTTTTTTTAATTTTCAAATAGACTTACAAAATGTTTTAGTTTTTGTATTCTTTAGAGTATTGCAATTGCCTTTCTCCTTTATAGTTGAGAGTCTGCAGGGGACAGCTGACTCTCTTTGCACCCCCTCCCCGCCATAGGCTGAAGTTTAAGATGTTTTTGGCTCCTTACAGTACAGTCTTCTTGGGAGGTCAGACAGATGGGGTCTGTAACTATATGAAGGATGGGTTGATGGGGCTGGTCACTTATAGGTCAGCACTGAAGCCCAATACCCACTTAGCTAACCACCAGAGGCTGATGTTGAGGATCAAGAAGGAGGGGTACAGTTGGTGCTTCCTGATTGGAGGACAGCTCTTGCTCCTAGGGGACATCCAAACTCAAGATCATCCAGTGGTCCTGAGTGCTTTGGTGGTAGGTTTCAAACTGGCCTATGGCTGACATTTGGGCAATTTTGAAAGTTTATAGTCAGAGGACAAAAAAAAAAGTGTTGGCAACGATGGGGATTAAAACAGGGCCTGTTTCAGTTTTGCATCTTTGTCTATACTGCATGTCAAGTGGACAAATGTTCTTTAAAATTATGGGATGTTCTTTCCAGAACAGCTTGTTGTTCTCCGAACTACTGACTCTTCAGGCTACCAATGCTTGCTAACTGCATTGATTTAAAGTTACCTTTTCTCATGCTAACATAATAGCTGTGTGGAAGCAGCATACTTCAGAATATTTTTGTAACAGGCCATAATCTGGTTTAAGAAGTGTTGTAATTACCTCATTTGGGCCTCCCATTCACAATTTTTCTCCCTTGCCCAATTGGTAAGATATTTTACTTTAGATAGGAAAAATAAAAGAGAGGGAAAAACGGGGAAGGAACTGTAAGAAAAAAAAACCAACTGAAATTATTAAAGAGGTGAGGAAGCAGAGGAAGACATTGGGAAGCTTACAGGAAGATGTGTGTGGCTTCAGTTATCTGAGACCTCATCAAACTTCAGTCTTAGAGATAATGTGCAGGTAAGGCGAACAGTGAGTCTTTGCTTACCAAACATTATGAGTGGTCTGGAGTGTGCAAGTGCACAAGTGTGTGCAGAAGTGTGTGTGTGTGTGTGTGTGTGTGTGTGCGCGCGCGCATGAGGAGGGCAGAGGTTAAAACACACACACACATTTTTTTTTTTAAACACAAGCAGGAACTTAGGTCTTGTGCTTGCAGAGTATTTGCCTATTGAGTGATCCCCTTAGTCTGCAAGTGCTTTTAATTCAAAGCAAAGAATGTACTGATTTTTATATCGTACATATTTGACTGTCTCTGAACCCCCCAAAATGGCTGTGGTGGCGACTTTGATTTAACTGGGAATTTACTTTTTGCTTTATTGGCAAATACACAGTGTAGATGTCACTACTTCCATTTCTGTGTCCCTGGCACACTTTGTCAATGGACTGGGCTGCTGTCTCCTGCTAGCTGGGTGCACCCTGAGGCTTTTTAGAGCAGTGTTACAAAACCCACTTAACTTCAGCTGGGTCTTGAGCTACTCCCCTGTTGACAGTGGCCTAACCTTACAGCCTGCAGTGTGGATCTCCAGACTCTCGGCAGGGATACCCATCACCAGGGAATCATTTGGAAGCCAGACTCCCAGCCTCTTGGAGTCCTGTTGAATTGGAATCTGTGGTTCTTATGCATATGAAGGCTTGGGGGGCAGGGGCTGAAG
Organism: Dicrostonyx torquatus; assembly: GCA_028555095.1. Lineage (NCBI taxonomy): Eukaryota > Metazoa > Chordata > Mammalia > Rodentia > Cricetidae > Dicrostonyx > Dicrostonyx torquatus. The sequence goes on along the minus strand of JAQHUG010000484.1, from coordinate 684,975 downwards.
TGCACTGAATGCACACTTCCTTTGCCTAGAATTCTCCACTTTAGTACGCGTCAAAATGCCCTTGTTAAGAATTTCTTAAAACACAGATTGCTGATCCCCCATTCCCTACTCTGGGAGTGTTCACTCAATAGGATGGGGTGGGGTAGAGTGTGTCAGAGTTAGAGGTTTTTTTCTGTCATTGCTCTGGGGACTTTGGACACTCGCTGCATTTGAGCTCTGGGGATGTTTGGGGGTAGTCCCACAATCCTTAACAGCTGATAATGGCAATGTCTTTCTACAACTCTTCATACATCTGTGAGAAATGGAGTTCAAGGCGGAATGTAGCATAAGCCCTTTTCCTTTTGGTATATTCCTACTAATAGGCAATTTCACCATGCATTCATTCAGTAACAATTTGAGTAGCAGTCTGTTCAGTTCTGACAAGAATCTCATCAAAGTCAAAATATGCTTCTTCAAAACATTTATTCCTTTAGAAGAGAATGCCGGAAACAATAAATAAGTTAAATAAAGCAAGACACTAGCATAGGAGGTCATTCAGATGGGCAAGGTTAGAGTGCACCCACCGTGCCAGGGACCACTTGTGATTTAATTTCAGAGAGCAAAGCTAAAATAGGTCATGTGCATTTCCCTCCAGCGAGGGTAAAAAGTCCCAGCAGACAGAACGGATGGGGTGGAGAGTACCATCTCACCTCTCACTGAGGCTCTTTTAAAACTGAACTTTGACTTTGGTCTGGGGTCTTAATTAAGTTACTATAGCAAAATGCTGTAGACAGGACAGCTTAAATGACAAACATCTACTACTCCTAGGCCTAGAGGCTGGTAGTCTAAGACCAGACTGTAGCCATGGTCAAATTCTTGCCAAGAGCTGCCATTTCACTATCAGAAAGCAATCATCTTATCCCATCTCCTAGAGTATGGGCATTGATCCCTTCGTGAGGATTCCTTGGTCAAGTACTTACCACCTCCCAAAGGCTCCACTGCTTGATACAAATCCAGAATTAAGAGTGCTTATTTATAGCGCTGGGCACTGAAATCAGATTCTTGCAGATGATAAGCAAGCAAGCTGTCTACCACTGAGCAACATCTCCAACCCTTTTTTATTTGGACACAAGAGTCTCATAAAATTGCCCTGAACTTGGATCCTCCTGCCTCAGTAGTAGCGGAAATTGTAGGCTTGCACCACCATTCCTGGTCACATTAGAATTTTGCCAGGGATATAGCCAATAGCACCAGAATGATTGAAAAGTAACAACTTGTATCCTAGACTCAGGAAAAAAGTGGCTTATAGAGATGATGGTGGGGCATGCTGGCAGGTACATAAATAACAGTGACAGTCTTTTCAGGTCCACTATACTAGCAGACACTATCTTATTTAGCTGGGGCAGAGTTTTTTGAGAAATGTACTCAAACCTTCACCTGATTGCATGAAACACCAGCAGTTTTAGAAGGTCTGTGAAGGTGGAGAAACTTCCCAATGTAAATCCAAACCAGTCTCCAGGTGGGCCTCCTCCACAAGCAGCCCTCCACAAGCAGCCTGTCTGGACCATTTATCTATTTTCTCTTCAGCCCTCACACTCTATCAGAGGGGAAGGAATCCTCCAGTGATTCCAAGTGGAGGAATCTGTGATCTTGGCAAGTCCCAGGAGCAACCAGGCAGGCAGGCAGGCAGGCAGGCCTGCATAAAACCATGAAACCGGGGCAGGATTGGCCTCAGCCTGCCCGGGTCACCAAGCCACTCTTAATTACAGTCTGTGGTAGGTGGCGGGAGGAGCTGTCTTGGGGCGCGAAGCTTCCCGGCCATTGTATCAGCCTATAAATACTTCAAATACTTAAGTGCAATGTGCAACCTATGAATGTCCCAGAGGAAGCTGTTGGGAGGCCCCTGAGCCTGCCCGGAAAGGAGAAATAACTGGAGTGTCCTTCAGGCAGGGGACAAGGAGACCTGCCCTGTCAATCCCGATGAAGGTGCAGGGAGGCTGGGGCGTGCCTCCGGAACCCGCGAACCGTTGAGATGACCCAAGCCATTTTGAAAAAGGAAAAACGATTTCCCCTACACATGTCGGGGCGGAGGAGGGGGGCGGGGAAAGGCGGGAATCTGCGTTCCAACGGCGTTTTCGGGCGGCTCCGGGGACGCGGGGGTGGCGGCCCGCAGGGAGGCGCGCGCCGGGGCCGTGCCGCAGAGCGGCCACCAGCACGCTTTGTACTTACGGCCAAGCGCGGCCCCAGAGTTTCGGTGGCGGCCCCGGGAGTTGAAGCCACGCCCCCTTGCAGTGCGAGTCGCGACCGCAGATTGGTCCGCCGCGAACCAATGGGCGCGCGGGAACGGCCCGGGCTGTCAGCGCGCGCCGCAGCCGATCCTCCCCTGCGTCCAGCCCTGCAGCCCGCGCTGCCTTCCCGGGAGCTCAGCGCAGCGCAGCGCGGCGCAAACAGCCGGGTCAACTGCGCGTCCCGGTGCCCGCGCCCCGCCGCCACCGCCACCGCCACCGCCACCGCCGTGCTACTCTCGAGCGCACGGAGCATGGGCAGATCCGCAGGCGCTCAGGTGTCGCATGTTCCAGGGGCTTGTGAACAGCGGTGATCGGCTGTCACGCCCAGACAAGACCCTCCGTGGAGATAGCCGCGCGACCGCTTCGGCGCGGGTGACAGACACTGCAGCGTGATTGCAGGGTGACAGCCGCCTCGCGGTTGAGACCTCCTGCGCTCCGTGCGCCCTCGGTCTCCCCATCCTCCGCTCATTTGCTCCGCAGTTCACACCCGCAGCCTCCGGAGCGAGACGTGTGCGTCCCTAGCCTGTGTCTTTTCCTAAGGAGCCTCCTCACTTCGGAGATGCAAATGACAAGTTAATATGGGCGTCCACACCTCGATTTCCCAGAAGAAGAATTGCCAGAGGCTGCCGTCCCTGAGCTTCTGAGCAGGCCGCTCGCTGCGACATCCGCGCAGGTGGGACCCTCTGAGGGCAGTGACCAGTCCGCCACTCGGCAGGCGCGCTCGCAGGATTTCACCAGCTCCCCAACCTGGGGATTTTGTTCTTATTTTTTTTCCCCTCTACTCTTGGTGGGCGCCTCGTGGGCCGAGGCCCGGCGCCTACTCGGCTGCCCGCGCTGCCTTTAGCGGTCGCCTCCGCAGCCGCTGCCAGGGACGTGCTGGGAAAGCCTAAGCCCCGGGAGAAGATGCCGGCCATCCTGGTAGCCTCCAAAATGAAGTCGGGACTGCCCAAACCCGTGCACAGCGCCGCGCCCATCCTCCACGTGCCCCCGGCCCGGACTGGTCCTCAGCCCTGCTACCTTAAGTTGGGAAGCAAGGTGGAGGTGAGCAAGACGGCCTACACGAGCCAGATCCCCCTGAAATCCCAGGGACTGCAGGAGCCGACAGGGGAGGGGCTCCCGTTGCGGAAAAGCAGCTCTTTGGAGAACGGGTTCGATACCCAGGTGAGAGGTGCTGTGTGCCCGGGCACTGTTGCGGGTGGTGGTGATGGGTGATCCTTCACGGGGGAGGGTCACGGCTGCTTGGAGGAGAGGCTACCATAATGTAGTCGGGAAGAGGAAGCGAAGCATACCCCTTTAGCTGGCAGATTGGAATGATGCACTGGTCAGTGGGTGTGGCCAGGATGCCAGAGGTTCGCCCAAGGAGCTCTGCAAAGCTAAAGGGTGCTGGTAGCCTGTGGCTTCTTTGGGCTTGGAGCAGGTGTAGAGGTGGTCTCAAAAAGCACATGCTGACATTGGAAATGTTAGGGCCTGAACGCTGAGTGGCTTGACTCCAAGGAGACAGTATCTGCTGCTGTGGTGTGTGTCTGTGTCAGTTCCTCGTGTTGTAATCCAGAAAGGGGTGGTCTGGTGTTCCTTTAGACTGGATACCACCTGGCCCAGCTATGAGATCCAGGACAAGTGTGGTTACTCAGAACCTGCCCGCCTCCTGGCTTGAAGAAGGCTTGTTCCTGTCCATCTGTAGGGAGAAAGGATTCTAGCCAGGTGCTACTCTGCTAGCTTGCTGGAGCAGCCAGGGACTGGGCTTGCCTTTGCCATAGGGGTGGCTTGGCTGTCTCAGAATGGCTGCCGAAGAGAAGCCCCTCCTTCCTGGGTAATCTATGCTGCCAGTATTGGTGGCTCTGGTGATTAGGGAGATGATGGTGAGGGTGAGAGAATGCCTGGAAGAGGAACAACGACTTCTACCTTTCCGGGCAGAGGAGGCATCCCCCTACTGGGCTGGGTGACAGGCCCTGGCCAGGCAATCTCTTTTAAGGAAATCCTTAAGGGCCAATCAGTTTCTCTTGGCCTTGTGCCTTCCTCCTCTTCTGGCAAGAGGGAGCAGGGGCATGCTGTATTTTCTTGGCTGCCAGTCAGCAGGGACTTTTAGGGACAGGCCGACCTGACGGATGTGACTGTCCCTGTGAGGGGAGGAGAGGCCTCGGGAAGCCGGAGAGGGAGGCAGTTTGGGGTTGGTATGGGAGAAATGGCAGCCGACCAGCTGACCTTTTGGGCACCTACTTCTCTGCCCACCGTCTCTACCTTCTGTAGCTTTCTCTGGTCGCACTTAACAAGCTCGACGCATTCCGAGCTTTCCGCTGGAGGATCTGGAGCTAGGAGCCGGCTGGAGACAGACTGTTGGAACGCAGAGTCAGAAAAAGCCCTCCCCACACAGACTCCCACACCAGGCCCATCAGCATGTCCCTCTTGATGCCGCACTTGCTAAACATTTTTGGAAGCTGTCAGCTCTGACTGATGGTGTGTGGGAGGAAGGCAAGATCTCCTCCAGTGCTCCTGGGCCCTGGCTCTGCTACGCTGTGTGCTCTGCTCTTTCTTAGAGCTTCAGGATCTGTCCAGAGGGCTGAGCTCCGGGTGCCTCCTTCATCAGTGGGGGTGGAGTGAGTGGGGTTTGGGAACAGTGACTGAGAAGGTGACCCATGCCCACGAGCCTGATGATGAGGACCCTAGGAATGAGCGGGAAGGCAGCTGGGCTCATTCATAGCCAGACTGCTGCCTTTTATTGCCTATTTGACAAACATCGTCAGTGGATTGCAGTGGGCAGGCTCTGGGAAGGTAATTCACCATTTTAAAAAATTACTCTTGTACTTCTCTGTGAGGGGCTAACTTGGCTCTATTCCCCAGAGGCGCTGCTTCCCTTCTGTCCCCACTACCCCACATTCCACCTCTCTTACTCTCCATGGGTCCTCTGCATCACGATGGTGATCTGGATAGATGGCTCAGGAGCTGGCCACCTTCCAATGGACAGTTCTGATTTCCCAGAAGGCCCCTCCTTGCCAGCCCCTGGGTCTCCTAGGGGCTCTTCTATGTAACAGACACTCATGGCCCCACCCTGACATCAAAGGGGCTTTGGCAAAAGGATTTCACCGTCTTTGAACCGAGTATCCCCATGGTGACAGACAGTGCACATTCACCTTCCAGAAAAGTCCCTCGATTATGGCTTGAGGACCTTGGCTGACTTGGTACCTGGTAATTTCCTGGTCCCAAACTTAATGTTTATCATTAGAAGAGACTCAGGAAATGATAAACTCAGTGGCAAATGATATCTTGGAGCCCTCGGTTGGGGATTTTTGGCAGGAGACTGCCTGGGTTGTGTATGACTACCAGCACAGGTTTTAAAGCATCGGCTATCACAGTGCCCTGTGTCTGACGCATGCTAGCTGAGTGGCCTAGTCCACTAACTACTCCTCTGGGCCTCAGTGCTTCCATCTGTAAAAATGGGCACAAGCAACCACAGGAATTGTATTAAGAAAAGCTTTGTATCCTTTAAGTGAGAAAAGACAGGGCTCTGGGAAGGTGTCAAACTGTTCACAAGTGTTTACAAACCTCTGGCTCTGCCTGGCACAGGTCCAGGCTATAGAGGATGGGGGGCAGGGTGACCTGTGGAATGCCTGATGTGCCAGGCTCTGTCCATGGGATCTCATTGGTCCTCACAGGAACACTTAGAGTAGGTGTGGTGCATTGGGCCATGTCCTAAGATAACAAGAAAGTAAAGGCGGCACCCTTGCTTGTATTTCCTAGGTACCAGGGATTGTTCTGGGTGCTTTGCATGAAAACAAACTCTTTTTATTTTCTTAGCAATCTGATGCAATATTAATAGTTACCCTCATATTACACAGGAGGAAATCAAGATTAAATGGCCTTAGGAGCAGCAGAGGTAGTAGCATTAGAATTCAAACCCCTTAACTCTGATGATGGACATGGAAAGCGACAGCAGCTGCTGGTCATTTATAGACCTTGCGTTATCTGACCATAGATGTCACCACTGATCCACAACGTCCAGTGTGGCAGAATGGAAATCCCAGCCCAGGTGCTGGGCCGGTGACACGCCCACTTTCCATCACCCCCTTTGATGCTGTGACAGAGCTGAGGACAAATAAGACATGGTGGTCTGGGTCTTGGGGATGATACATCCCAGTTAGGAGACATGACTTCTGTATCCAGCAGAGGGCAACACTGGGAGAGCTAAGGATGTATCGGCACTGAGGAGTCAAGATGCTGGAAGGAAGGCTAGTGTCTCAAGGGCTAGAGAAGACCAGGGCGGCTCACCGGGAAGGCAGGAGATGGGCTGCACCCCAGGAGTGGACAAGAGTGGCTACTGGGGAGGACGGGGGTGAATAAGAACCAAGAAGCGGAGGTTAAGCTGCCCTGCAGTGGTGCAGAGTCCAAGTGCGTGCTCCTGGCGTGCTCTAGATTGGGTGCTTCCATTTCAGCAGGGTGTGAGGAAGAGTAGAGGCTCAGCAGTTAAGTACTGGATGCTCAGTGCTGGCCTCTATTGGACGGTGGCTGCATAGAGGCCAGTGGTGAGAAACTGGGGAGAGGGCATCTCCTCCAGAACTTGGCTCATAACCGACTCTTGGGAAGCAACAACAATGACTGTTGTTAACTTGTGTTTTAGAGTGTTTGACGTGGTAGTTAGAGGGCAAAACATTCCTGTTTTCCTTTTCCATTATGGGGTTTCTCACTCACTGTGTAGCCCAGGCTGTCCTTGAACTTGCAGAGGTTCACCTGCCTCTGCCTCCTAAGTGCTGGGATTAAAGGACACCACACTCCATTCCTTTTTTCCTCACACAGTAATTCCATTTACTCAGTGAGTCTTCCCTACCCCATGCCTGGTCTCCCTCACCATGAAAGACTTGCAAGCCAATAGCTGTTAGAGGCAGCCCCACTGTCAATCTCCGACTCCTTTCCTGGACCACCCTACAGGCCTGCATTTCCTTCCCAACCTCCAGCAGTACCTACAGTGCCTCATTCAGGTCCCTCTGACCCCCTTCCTGCTGCTGTGCTACCTGGGCCTCCCTGAGACGGACCATTTATAGTATCTGTTCTGATCTCTCGTGTGTTGTGAAGTAAGGCCATGTGTAAGTAATCATTTTAGACACATGCTCTGTGTTACTGTGCAAGCCTGTGGCCAACCGTCAGATAAAGGAGCACTCTTGGGCTATTTGAGGAAGAGGTTAGCCCTATTTCTTGAGAAATAGTTGTAGTAGTTGCAGGAGGAAGAGATGATTCACATACTACTTTGATATTTCCTGTTTTTAGAAGCTAGTGTTCAGCCTGTAACTTATTTCTTTAAAAAAATAATTAGAAGTGATTGAAATCCTGTGCGAGCGTTTTAGATGTTTAAAAAGAAAGCGTGGGTGAGGCCCCCGGGAAGAGCACAGCTCCAAGCCTGCAACCTGTTGCCGCTTTGCTCCACTGTGTTTTGATTAGAATCTCTGCTCCGTCATCAGAGTTGATTATGGATTTGATTAGTGCGTTTTTCTGCCGTTGTGTTATTCCCTTTCTTCTCTTTCTCAGTTCTTGGAGGGGAACTCATATTGTGGTTATCTGCCAACATGCAAGAATGTTTACAGTTCACATATTACTGCCTACCCCCTGGGTTAATTCTCTAGAGACTCTTGAAAGGTAGACTCAGAGGCTTATTTGGGCCATCATTCAGTGTGTATACGTCTTAGTATAAATACGCCTACATCTATCCACACACACACCGCTCTCTACACATGGAAAAGCTTCAAGTGCCGAGCACATGAAATCACACACATACATCAAAGAGGAAGCTAGGGGAGTCAGAGCCCAAATTTTAGCTTTGATAGTGGCTTGGTTTACGTTTCGGTTTTCACACATTCTCCTTGACCAAGATTTGAAGCACCGGCTCCCCGTTCATTTTTATTTACCTTCACGACATGAGGGCTGCAGCCTCATGAGGGCCGTTTTGCTGAATCTTCTGAAGCCAATCTGCAAAGCCAAACCACCCAGCAAGATTTTGGCTGAAGGTCAGAAGCTCTCATTTCTTAATTCAGCCTTGCCTCTGGGAAAGGGTCATTTACAGAGCATTTGCTAGCTGTCAAGTCACCTGGACCATTCCTTAAACCTTTGTCGCTTAATTTGAGACACAAGACACTGAGCCAATGTGAAATGCTTGGCTTGTTTTATGTGAGGAAGCTAAGGTCAAGACAGACTATCAGTTGGAAGCAGTTCTGTGCAGAAACTCAGGCTTCACTGGCGGGCAGATCTGGATTCAAATCCAGGCTTTGGGCAAATTACTTGGTATTGATAAACCACATGGCTTTATTTTTTTAATCTGTGAAACGGAAATGGTTATGCTTATAGTAGGCTGTGAGGATTCAATGAGATATCACAGGTAGGATGCAGAGTACAAGGTCTGGCTTCGACTGGACAAGGAAATTGTGGCACTGCCTACTTTGACAAACATCAAAGCCTGACTTGTGTCTGCCTCACCCTAAGCTCATCTACCTGCTTCTGGAGGGCATAGCTGACTGCGGGGATGGACAGGTGGCTTGCCCCACCAAGGACCAGAACATGGCAGTGCTTTGGTTCACTGACTAAGAAATACGAGCAGATTCAGAACAATGTCATCTGAAGAAGTGGCTTCCAAAGCTGTTCACTGAAACGTCCACATTTTAGTCACAGGCACACCGTCTCTAAAATGCTAACCCAATTGAGGGCCCTGTTCCAAACTACACTGGCTGAAGGCCTACTCCATGTGCCCCTCTTAGCTGCCACTGTTGAGGTGATGGCATGCACTGTCTAGTCTAATGGCCCAGCTCAGGTCGGAACTCAGCAGGTCGCAGGCCCATTTCTTACCTAAGCTTCCTGATGGCTACTTATGGTTCTGGGGGCAAGCAGGAGGCCCTTTTCCCTCATAACTACCACAAATGTAGTGGGAATTAAGCCTCATGACCAGTTTGGTCAGTAAGGTGCCCCAAGGCCTAATGGCCAGCTGCCCAGTGGTGTTTTACCAAGTGATTTTCAATGGTTACTCTGTCTTGTGGTCACGTTGTCCGAGGGGATGGACAGTGTGTTCATAGAACATTTGGGCATAATGGGCCATGTGATTTAGAAAAAAAAAAAAACAACTTGGTCCAGCTTTTGTGCTTCCATCTTTGCTTAGACAATAGCAAGGGACTCACAGTTTTCACAGGAGCCCTGAGTCACCCATATGAAACCTTAGAGTGACTCATGACTTCGTGCCCCTTTCCCAAGGCAAACAAACCTTCTCTTGTGTTTGCAGACAAAGGCCCCACAGCTTCAGAATGGTCTGTCCCTCCTTCCACGGGAGCTCTCAATACTCGCGGGTGTACGACATATACAGTATTGACAAATTTGGGGTTATTCTACCCCATTCGGTTCCTATATTACTGTGGGAAGAGAAGGTGAGAAATGATTCCATATGGGCTTGTGACGTCAGCTCCTCACGACGGTGTCACACAATTAGGATAATTATAACAGGGCCGAGTAGATGGCTCAGTGGGCAAAATGTTGGCTGTGGAATCATGAGGACAGAGTTTAATTCCCAGAACCATATTAGAAAGAAAAGAAAAGAAGAGAAAAGAAAAGAAAAGAAAAGAAAAGAAAAAAGTCCGGCACAGGGCCTCCTGGAGTAGGGGCTAGGGGTTGGGAGTGGGCACAGGAAGAGCCATAGAGCTTGCTGGTCAAGACTTGGTAAGAGATCCTATCTCCAAAAGATGGGGAGAGATTGGGGACTACAGTAGTTCACACCGGTGTTCACACGCATACATGAGCATATACCCCCAGATACCACACACCCCACAAATAAGCCAATTACAGAAATCATTGACTCTGATGAGCACAGTCTAGACTCCGCGTCAATGTATTTAACCCCACAGCATCCCAGAGGGAGGGGCCGAGTCCACAAACTGGGCATCTAGATATAGACCTCTCAGCTACATTGTAGCACTGTGGCTGCCAGTCTGTCGCCATGCTCCCCACCCCGACAGGAGTAGACCAAATTTTTGAAGCTATAGGCCAGTTCCAAGTAAACACTTTCCTTTGTAAGAGTTGTCATGGTGGTGGCATCTCTTCACAGTGATAAAATGCTTCCCAATAAGGTGCATAATTTTACTCCTCCCTTCTTACCCCAGAACCTGAAAATATTTCTTCAATGTTAAACACATGTTAGTTGATTAACAATATCAGTTCAGTTTTTTTGGGATGTATAGAGTCCCATGTCCTCTGAGGCTGCAGGACCCTTCAGGGTGGCCAGTGGTAACAACTGTCCCTTCAAGACAGAAGGGAAAGTGGATTTGATGGGAACTGTTTGCCTGCATGAGGAAACAATCAAGTCGTTCTCATTGTGGAGTGGTTTGGGTCGTTTGTTTTGAGACAGAGTCTTATTAAATAATTTGGACCTCAAACCCAAGATCTTTCTGCCTCTGCTTTCTGGGTACTGAGATTGCAAGTATGTGTCATCATACACTGTGCAGATCAGTCCTTAATCATAATCATGGTTATAATGATGAATAGTGATTTATTCATTTTTATTTTATGTGCATGGGTGTTTGGCCTCCATGTAAGTCTGTGTACCATGTGCATGCAGTATCTGCAGAGGCCAGAAGTGGGCGCCAGATCTCCTGGAACTGGAGATATGGATGGTTATAAGCTATCAGTGGATGCTGGGAATCAATCCTGAGTCCTCCTCAAGATCAGCCAGCTCTCTTAACCACTGAGCCATCTCGCCAGCCTCCTGTAGATAATTACTGATGATGATAGCCCTGGCATCTCTGGAATAGTCAATGTCATAAAAGACCAAAACAAATAAATATGATAGATAAATAAGACTAAAAGGAAAAGTTGACCAAGGAACCATGACAAACAAGTCCACTGATAGCTCCTTGACTGGTCCCTGGGTGAGCAGAAGTCACACAGGACATTCTGAAGGCGTCAGGGATACTTGAATGTGGCATGCATGGTATATCATGACATCTCATCAGTGTCATGGTCGTGGAGTTATAGAAAAACATGTCCCTTTCCCTGGGAGATACGAGTTAAATACTTAGAAGCAAAGTGTCTTGATGTCAGCAACATTCTCAAATAGTTTGGGATGAGAGAGAGAGAGAGAGAGAGAGAGAGAGAGAGAGAGAGAGAGAGAGAGACTGACTGCCTCCTGAGAGGAAAAGACTAAAGTGGATGTACAATTCTTTAGATTTTCCTGTAGGTCTGATAATTTTCCTTTTTCTTTCTTTCTTTTTTTTTTTTTTTTTTGGTTTTTTGAGACAGGGTTTCTCTGTGGCTTTGGAGCCTGTCCTGGAACTCTCTCTGTAGACCAGGCTGGCCTCGAACTCACAGAGATCCACCTGCCTCTGCCTCCCTAGTGCTGGGATTAAAGGCATGCGCCACCACCGCCCGGCTGGTCTGATAATTTTCTAAGTAAGATGTTGGTAAACAAAGCAAAGCAGAACCTTGGCTGAATGCTTCTTATCATCAGTGCTCTGTGGGGTGGGCTTCAGGCCACCAAAGGTGTGCCCTCAAAGGAGGCAGTGAGGCCCCAACCCCTTCCTCTTTTTCTCTTTTGCTCTCTGATTGTGAAGTGGGCAGTTCCACCCCTCTCATGCTGCCACCATGATGAATTGCCACAGGCCAAAAAGCACCAGGCCACTGGGTCACACAACCACACTGTGACCCAAAATAAACCTTCCTTGTGATAAGATGTTGTGGGTGTTTGTTACAGTACCAGAATGACTAACACCAGCTGTGTTCACAGAGCTGTGGCAAAAGCACTTGGATCTTGCATGTGAGCTGAGGACACATGATGGGGCTGATCCAGTATAGGGCACACAGAGTTGCTAACCTGCATTCCGGCGAGCCCACGGCTTGATGCCTGTCTGTGTGGAGGTGGAAGCCTGTCCCTCACACAGGCTACTCAGGACACACAACCATTCGGCTGCTCTAGTGGATAAGCATGCAGAAATGGTGATGTGGGCGACTTCCTCAGCCCCACCTACGAAGAGAGACCTGAGAAGGGTTTGGATGTATATTGACCACTTAGGAAAAGGAGAAGGTGCGGAAAAATCCATGGATAGAAAGGACGAAATTTCCAGAAATGAGAGTCACACCAATAATTCATGTGCTGTTTCCAGACTGTGTTTGAAGCAGCCTGCCTGTGGAGGAAGGAGATTTATGTAGTCTATGACTTTGGAAGTTAAAAATCCAGACATCATGTTGCAGGCTCTTTCAAGTCCCCCCTCCATACACACACTGTGGCTGTGTCACTTAATGGCAGAGAACAATGGCAAAGTGTTTAAGAAGCAAATACTGGATGGCATCCCCAAACAGGAAGCCAGAGAGGGGCCAAGGGCCTGGCTCGGTCTTTCATATCATCTCTCTCTAACAAGAACTGACTCCAGGAGATCGTGTTCCCTTCTGAAGATACACCCCCCCATGCCCTGAAGCCCTACCCTTTAGAAATCCCACTGTCTTCCAGTGCTACATCCTGGGGACCCAGTGTCTGACCCATGAGCCTCAGAGAGTTACACCCAGTATCGAAGCCTTAGCATGGAAGAATCCTCTAATCCTCACGCTGTCAGAGGCCATGATCGTGATCCTAACTTACCAAAAAGGAGCAACAGGTCAGCAAGGATGGTCGCCTTAACAGGTTTGGGGACCTTCACAGGTCTCTCAGGTGGTACATACAGGGATAGATTACAACTTAGCTTTGGCCAATTCCAGATCTGGGCTGCTGACTGTGGAAGTACTGTGTTGGAAACTAGAGGAGGCCTGGGGCTGGCTCACCCTGAGGTGCCCTCTCCTCAGAGCCCGCTCCCTGCTTTGAGGATGGTCTTGGCCATCCTCCATGTTCTGTCTTATCTCTTATGGGGCTTCTCCGCTGCCGCCAGGTCCAGCCTGTCACCAGAAAGAGCTTATGTGGTCTTGTCCACCTCTTCTCCCATCTGGGCACCATCTCCTTTCCCCACTGCCGTGGTTGTTGTTCGGTGGGTCAGCCCTGTGCTTCGGGCCAGTGAGGTCCATGTGCCTCCCAGCTGGCAGGTCCTTCTTCCTGTCCTCCTGCCTGTGCTGCCGGCTGCTGCTCTGAGCACAGTCCTCATTTCATGCAGATTTTCCCTGATTCTTTTCAGACCAGGAAGGCTGGTTTGTTTGCGTCAAAACATGTAGACTACCAAAGTCCCAGAGTACTCAGGCCTTTCAGCGCATGGACTTTAGTGGTTAGCTAACCAGAGACCTAGGAAGGCAAACCCCAGAGGCAAAGACAGCATTTAGGTAACAAATTAGACTGGAAAGAAGCAGGCTAACTTTGGATGGCTGCATCATTCATGGTCTGTGGCTATAAAGCCTAGGAACTTGGGATACCTGAACCAGGGGAGATCTTAGAGGCCGTGTGTTCCCAGTTTCATGGTATAGATGGAGAAGGCATGTGTCTGAGGAGGCATGTAACTTGCTTGCCTTGAGCTCCCAGCTCCAAGGACCTGAGTACAAACTGGCGCCCAGGCCTCCCTCCTCCAGGACCGGATTCGCAGATGTGATGCCCTGCTCAGAAGGGCCTGATGGTGTGCCACACCAGAACCAGCCTGGGCTGTGGCAGTTCCCCTCCGGCCTCGGTCTTCACAGCAGTAATCGTTTCTTCATACTAGGAAGCCTTTGCATTTGGCTCACAGAATCAGAGAAACAGGATAGCAATTGGCCGACACCACTGCGATCCCTGGGCCAGCCCCACAGGTGGATAAGACTGTCCTGGCATGCCTTTCTGTTAACGTAGTTCACAATGAGGCAGCAATCTGGCCAAGCCCAAGTAGAGCTAGTACTAGAATGCTTTGACTCCATTCCATGCTCTCTATTACCAACCTCTTAGATTGCCCCCATTCCCAAGCTACACACACATCCGAGAGAGCTGGGGACCCTCCTGCCTCCCCTACCACTTTCCATGCGTCTAATGTGTCTTGTGCTGATGGAACCTGGGGCGTGTGGACATTGAATAAGTAGTCAGCTGCAGATCATTTTCCCCGGGAAAACCTGGCACTGCAGTGGGCCGTGTGAGGTGGGTGAGCTGTCCATGTCTATAATAGTGCCTAGCAGGGCCTGGCAGGGCCTTGCAGGGCCTGGCAGGGGGTAGATAAAAACCACTGCTCTTTCCAGCATGGCCCCTTGGTGCGGCATGCTCTTCCAGGCCCTTGCTGCAGCGTTTTCTCATTTCCCTACACAAGAGTAGTGTTTCTGAGCTGGGTGCTTCTGGAATGGTCTCCTGCTGACGGTAGAAGGTGCTGCAAGCTGAGCCCGGTTACAAGCAGCAGAGCAAGCAACAGAAGAGCCTGCCCTCCTCACCACTCTGTTCTTTGCAAGGACTGAGCCTGAGTCTGGGTGAGGGTGGGAAGAAAGATACAACAGAGAGAGGGAGTCAGAGCCTGTTTAAGGCCCTCCAGGAAACCACAACTAAGTCCTGACTTCTAAGGTAACACGGGGCTTCTCCAAAGTACCTAACTCTAGCAAGAACTACCCTAGAGATGTCCTGGCAACCTCACGGGCTTGGTGGGTGGAATCATTTGCTGTCCTCTTTCAAGCCTTTTAATGCTGTTTTAAGCTCCCTTTTCCTTCTAGCTAGCAGAACATAAGTCAATATATATTTGCCCTAGTCCCTAAAAATGTTTACCTGCCTGAAAACATGTCTGCTTTTTTGTGTGTTTAGACAGAAGTAGATTAAAAGTCTATGACTCTCCCACACCCATGCACCAGTCATGAACCGTGGGTACACTTTGTAACAGGAAGCTGCTGGTTTTCCATTCCAGAGACCTGGAACTCACTCAGCAATGTGTCGTTTGATAGCTCCAGCCCTCGCCACATTCCACTGCTGAGCGCCCAGTCACCTGGGCTGTGAGGAAGCAGCCATGGGTGAGGCCAGGCTGGCAGGACTACAGGGGCCCCTTCACCAGGTCTAATGGCTTCTAAGTGACCCCAGGCTGCCTCTGCCCGCCCGGTCTACTCTGCAGCGTGTTGCCTTTGGATCCACACAGTGCAGACGAGAGCTTATTTTAGAACTGGAAGGAGAGCAGACGTATCAATAAAAGGCTAGGGAAGGCACAATCCATTCAGTGGTTTTAAAATATCTCTCCCTTAACAGAAAAAAAGATTATTTTTATTTCGGAAAAAACAACTGGTGGATTTCTCCTCCAAAGTCGGAAAGAGAAGCATAGAAGACTTAAAAATTAAGATTAAAAAAAGGAGGCTGGAAAGATGGCTCAGTGGTTAAATCACTTGCTGCCCTTCCAGCCCCCAGAGTCTGATTCCCAGCACCCACTTTGGAGAGCTCCTGACCTTCTGTAACTCTAGCTGCAGGGGCTCTGACGCCCTCTTTTGGACTTCTTGGGCATGGCACTCACACATTTATTTGCATAACTAAAGTTTTAAAATCTTTAAAACCAGGTTGGAGATGTGCTGATGAGCTGATAGCTTGTCTCCTGTTCTTTCCCTTGTCCCTGCCTGTCAGACTCTGAAAGCAATGAGCTGGATCACATGACCCTGCTTTCTTGCCCCCCTTTTGAGGGGTCTCCACACTTCTTCCTTTTCTTAGAACCTCCGTCCATATCAACCACTCTCATTCCTTCCTCTCTACTATCTGCTCAGATGTCACCTGGTCAGAGGGCTCTTTTTGAACCACACCGTGGCATCCATCATCCTTCCTTAGCCCTCCCCTTGCCTTGCTTTATTTCTCTCAAGAGCTAGAAGAGATTTCCTATGTTAAACATTTACTCGGTGTGTGTCTTTCTCTGTAATGCAATCAGCCCAATGGAAGCACTGCCTGTCTTGGTCACATTAGTGTCCCCTGTACGTCGGACAAAGACTGGCATACAGTGTTACTAACATCTCTTGAAGGAGGAACGGGGTTGGTGCAAGGCCCAGCTTGAGTCAGCATACCACTCCGACTCCCGGTCAGGCTGGTCCTGTACCCTTCCTCCAGACCCTACCTGGGAGCCCAGAGTGCTTCTCTGACGATGCTGGGAAGTGGATACGCTGTCTCTTAGAGGGTCATCAGGAGTAGATGAGGCCAGGCACATGAAGGTCATAGCCGCCCAGTTCATGGACTTTTATCTGTGGTTCAGGCTGGCCTGGAATGTAATGTGCAGGACAGCAGCCGTTTGCCTACAGACACTTTGACTTCTGATTGCCTCTCTTGTGCTCACTTCTTTGTGATCTGAATACTTCCCACTGAAAGTGTGGTCTTGGATCAGCGGCAATGACTTCACCTGGGAATCTTCTGGAAATGAAGACCCTCAGGTCACCCCAGCTCTTGTGCCCTGAATTTGCAGTGTGACGCCATCTCAGAGGACACACGGCCCGACTGTGGTTTACTGTGCAGAGCAGCTCTTGTGTCTCCACTCTGCGGAATCTCTCGAAACACCGCCTTCTGCAGTCTGTCTGGACGTGCCCACTGGACGTGCAGACAGATGCACCTGCTCTCTGAACGTGCAGACGCACCTGCCCCGGATCCCTTGCCCTTGTGATGGGGTCGGAGACAGGAGGAAAGAACAGGACAATGCCAGGCCAGGAGAGATTTCCAGAATGAGAGCTTCTCTGCCTCGTGTATACCTCTGATGCTGCTTATTCCTGTGCATTGACAGGCAGCTGATGTTTGCCTGCTGTGACCAGAGAGGCTGGGAATCACACAGTGACTGCAGAGAGAACCATCATAGAGGACCTCTCTCTCTCTGTCTCTCTCTCTGTCTCTGTCTCTGTCTCTCTCTCTCTCTCTCTCACTCACTCACTCTCTCTCTCTGCCAGGTGAACCTGGGTTAGTACAGGCAGCACCTTCTGGGACTGGGATGGAGGTAAGATGTATCTCTGCCCTTAGCTCTGATGGTTGCGACTTCTCTCAGCTTTCACCAAAGGTGGGGCAGTCAGGTTTCCCAGTATGTCTCCCAACTGGAACAGAACTGTGGTGGGTATCTGTGAAGAAGGCAGAAAACAGCCAGAAATGCATAGGGAGGAGACCTCTGACTCCAGTGCCTACAGAGGCCTCCCCACAGGCAAGTGTTGTGTGAATGGCAATATACCCTGCTTTCTTTCAGCTAGGCTGAGACTGAGTATTGATTTGAACAAAGTTGGTTGGTAAGACACAGAGCATATTAGCCAAACTCCAGAATCAGGCTGTTTGGTGAACCTGTGTGTGTGTGTATGTGTGTGTGTGTGTGTGTGTGTGTGTGTGTGTAGCGTGTGTAAGTGTCCAGATGGTCCTTGAAACCAAAGGTTAAAGAAAAAAATCCATCTGCCCTCAGACAGCTCCAGAGTGTGAGAGGTTGAAAGTTTTGTTCTTTGAATTAAGAGTCTCACATTCTCTTTCTAAGCCCCATGTTCATAGCTTTATGGCCTGGGTACGAGCCCAGTGCCCTTCACCAGCAGCGCGTGGTGTTGTTCAGACATCTCCCTGCCAGAGAAAATCGATCCTCTGCCTCTGTGCTTCTTAGGGCTTTGCAGGGGATTCTGGAGCTCTTGGGGGTGTGTAATTGAATTTGAGACGGGCTCTAAAGAGGAGTCAGGGCAAGAGCAAGTATTTGCAATCATCAGATTTGCCTGCTTGCAGTCACGCGGTGAGGTGAGGTCTGACCCTGCCCCCTATCTGCAGGGTAGACAGAATAACAGTGACCCATAGCTACCGAACTGCTACCACATCTTCCTGGCTCTGTAGACAGATAGCAGTGACCACTCTCGTGCCTGCTGGACTCATGGCGGGTGCCCAGTGAGGAGCTAGACCTGGAAATATGGATATAATTGGCGCGAGAGGTCCGTGACAGACGCAATCAAGAAATGCGATGTCAGGGCTAATTGCATTCGTGTGATTTGGCAATAAGGAAACCAATTAATTAGTTCTCAGATAGTTATTAACAGGAAATGAAGAGTGAACATGAAGAAAGGTCCTGTGGGGGCAAGAGCAAGCTGGGAAGGATGCGTCTTTTCCTTCAAATCAGTGATCTTCGAAATTACTTGGGGAGCTGCTAAGTTTGCAGAGGTCTTGGCCCCAGCCCCAGAGACTGAATTTTCAAATCTAGGATGAGGTCACAAAATTTGTGAGGTTCGTCTTGTGGAATTAAAAATGAGCCCAGGTCCTCACACCAACTAGTTATGCTATGTCCCCAGCGCCCAAGCTTGAGGTTTGGACAACTCTAACCTGGTAAACATGCAGATGCTCTGAGGCCCTTATGCTGACGGAAGGCTGCATCCAAAGACTGAGGGAAGGAGCGGCTGTGTGGCTCAGGGTGCAGAGTGAGGGTCTGGGGTGGGGGGCTCTGACGTTGGATGCCCAGAAGAACCTGAGCAGACAGTACTGTAGACTTTGAGATGATGCGGGGCTCTGGTAAGCAGGAAGCCCAACTCCTCTTCCTGCATCCAGGGTTTCCAGGCAGGGTGATGTCTCACTGTGGTGTCATCCACTGGACCCGATCCCTTGGGATGAGCCATCTAGGAGGAAGAAAGCTTTGGATGAGACATGAGATTCTATGTGAGTGCCCATGGTCCTTACTGAGGGTCTCGGGTGATGTCTCAGGTCTGCTGAAGGCCCTGTGTCTCCCTATTAAAGCTAAAACAAGATCTGCTGCCTACTTGGGAGTGGATTTTCTGGTGTCTTCTGTAGGTCAGTAAGAGCTAAAGGAAGGTTGGTTAGGAAGAGCGGAAAAAGTTAGACTTACTGTGTTCTGGGTTCTAGACTCCACACTCTTTTTTGTTTGTTTGTTTGTTTGTTTTTTTAAGACAGAGTTTCTCTGTGTAGCTTTGGGGCTGTCCTGGAACTCTCTCTGTAGACCAGGTTGGCCTTAAACTCACAGAGATCTGCCTGCCTCTGCCTCTTTCCTGAGAGCTGAGGTTAAAGGTGGGTGCCACCACTGCCCGACTTAGATTCCACACTCTTTGACTTGGCAGGTGGGTACCATCTGTCTGCACTACAAGAGAGGTGAGGTGACCTGCTTACCCTGCACAGCCAAGATCTGGCAAAGGCTGACCTCATGCTTTTCTCTCCCCAGCTCCCACAGCTCACAGTCCACTTGGTGACTGTAATAGGAACCTTGTGTCCCATGCACAGCTGCCCTGAGTGGGGTGGGGGCATGGTATTGGCAGAGTGCCTGGAATCCCAGAACTCATGGGTATATCTGTGCCCTCTGTCAACAATCCACCCTTCAGTAATGTGTGCACTGGCTGCCAGCTGCTGTCACCACAGCCAGACCCCACACCCACACAGGAGAGGGCTTTGGCCAAGGGCATGGTGGAGCAGGAGGAGGAAGTGCCCTCCAGAGGGGCTTGTTGCAAGGCCCCTGAATGGCTCCATTGAGGTGCCCAGGCAGGACGACAATGGGTCTGTTGGGGGCCCTGGCCCACAGAGGTGAGAGGTCCTGGGCTGGACAAGCAGTGCTGGCTCAGAGGCCAGACGCTGACTTCCAGGGCGGCAAGCCAGCGCCTCTGACGTGTTCCAAAATGCCAGCTCGGCTTAATGGAGAGCAGCTGGGGCAGTTTGAGCTGTTCCCCGTGCCAGGAAGGCATTGTGAACCCAGTACACCGGCTGTGGTGCTGCCACTCCTCCCTGCTGCACTCTGAGCCCCTTGCTGGGCTGTGTCCTGCACCATAGCCACCAGGGACTGTAGATAACCCTTTCCTGTGTCTCTTTCCAGCCCCATGGAGAATATAGCATCCACTCTTCCCCTGCAAAAAAATAAAACCAAAAAACCTTGAAACACATGGGTGGAGTGGTCAGGTGAAGTACAAGGAACATCGGTAAATTTAAATTAAAATAAAATAATTTAAAAAATATGTTTACGTAGGTTGGCTTCTCAGGAGTCCTTGGGTCACCTAGTTTGTAGAAAAGATTGCTTCTGTCTTTTGCCTGGACACCTCCCTAGAGGCTGCCTGGACTCAGTTGTGTTTGGGTCCAGAGTCTTGAGCATTGCAGATGTCCTGGTAGGCCTGCCTATTGCCAGGCCCATCCCCAGGGTCAGAGAAAAGGGAATCCATCCGTTGTTATTCTGATATCCCCCTACCAGCCATTCTGCCATTGTTGGTTGGAAATCTGAGGGTTTTATTACCCTTTTATACCTTTTGTTTACTGAGGTTTGCACAATTATGCTGGTTTTATTGTCCTGAACATAAAAGCAGCTTTGAAACAATCAAGGACTTTTGGGGAGAGACTGGGGTGTGTCCCTCTCTAAAGAAGACCAGCTTCAGCCACCTGCAGTCCATCTAAAGCAGGTGGATGCTTGCCCTCCACCAAGGTCAATTCTGGTTTCCAACAGTGACCTTGCCCCTGCCCAAGGGATTACTGTGTGCTCCTATGTTTCAGATGAGTGGAGAGAGGCAGAGACCAGTGGCTTGAGGTGGGTCTTGGGGCCTGAAACTCTAGCACCAGTTTGGAGTCTAAGTTTGTTGGCCCAGAACCCTTACCATGCTGTCACCCTTCTGCCAAAGGCTGCATGCTTTAAGGGACAACAACCAGAAGCAGGCATGGGCCTGTCTTTGAGGTTGCAATTAGGGACATGAAGTGTTCCACCTTCTGCATGTGTAAACGGGGCAAGATCTGCCCCGTCTCACTTATTTTCTTAAAGAACACACTGGATGAAGAAAGAGAGAGAGAGAGAGAGAGAGAGAGAGAGAGAGAGAGAGAGAGAGAGAAAGAAAGAGGGAGAGAGAGAGAAAGAAAGAAAGAAAGAAAGAAAGAAAGAAAGAAAGAGGGAGAGAGAGAGAGAGAGAGAGAGAAAGAAAGAAAGAAAGAAAGAAAGAAAGAAAGGAGGGAGGGAGGGAGGGACAGAGGGAGGGAGGGAGGGAGGAAGAGAGGAAGAGAGAGAGAGGAGTACTGTTCCTAGGTATGGTGGAGAAGAAGGTTTATCATAGATATGAGGGAGAGCTCAGTCAGGTGCATTTGGAAGGGTCCAGAGTGAACATGACCCTGAGCAGGGCCACGTAAGGAGGGGTAGGGAGAGCAAGAGAGGAGCCGCTGACCAAGAAGGGTGGCCTGGGCCAAGAGATTGGCTATGAGACAGGCATAGCCAAAATGGTTGAGTAATATAGGAACCAGAGAAGCTGGGGGAAGGAGCAGCCAAGCCCATGGGCTAGAGAGTTAAGGGTAGGGGCTGGAGTATGGCAGCCAGGAGGACCCTGTAATGAGTAGGAGCTGAAGGATGCTGGGAGAACATGACTCCAGAGTTCACTTTGATATGTTAGTAGACATCTCAGCTATATGTCCCAACATACAGCAAAAAGAAAGAAGGTCTCTAGAGACAAAAGAAACTTGTCCAGGCCCGGAGTGGCCCTGGTCATCATGCAGTGAGGATGTGAGGCTGGCTAGAGAATGAAGACCTTGCAAACCAGGCAGGGATGCTTAGTCTCAGACCCACAGAAGAGACCTGTGATGGGCTTCTGAGCAGAGGACGGGTAGCCCAGTTTGGAAAGGTAGAGACTAAGGCCTGGCCAGGACGTTGTTGGTAACTGGAAATGCTGGTGATTTGGGAGACTGGAGCATGGTATGGAGCCATAGAGACAGGAGGGTGACCCTGGAGATGGGGTGGTGCAGGGGCAGTGAAGATGAGATGGCACCTGCCCCTTACTGAGTGCTTACTCTGTGCCAGGTGTAAATCCAAAGATCTCCCCCATTTAATGATTGCACCAATTTTACAGCAAAAGTGCTTAATAAGCTCCATTTTATAGACAGGAAGCCAGAAGCGTGTGGGGGTGAAAATGGCCTGAAATAGGGGTGGGCCCTGAAGCAAGCGGACTCAATGGGGCTGGAATGCTTGAGAAGGACCCTTGGTGGGCGATGGCAGCTGTGAGTGTTGTCCCCAGGGCCTCACTGAAGAGTTCTCAGAGCAATGAGGGTGGGGACTGGACTTGGCAGCTGAAGGGAGAAGGGAGTGGAGGGACGTGAGGAGCTGCGCTGACTCCAGATGAAGAAGCTCCTGGCTCATTGACGGGAGCAACGTCCTGCAGTGGCTGCGGGAAGCCAGCAAAGGCAAGCTAGGCATTTCCTACGTGCCTCTGGTAAGGGAGAAGTGTGCTGTTTGAGTTGCGATAGAGAACAACCTAACCTCAGGCACACGAACGAGGTCATTGGCTTCAGCCTAGGGATATGGCTGAGGTACAGGAGACATTGAATGTCTGGCTTGTCAACCCCTTTCCTTAGGGTCTCCTGCACCCAAACACTCCTGGGTCCCATTCTACAACCTTCTTCCCTTCTCATACTCACGCTCAGCCTAATGTGCAACTGCCTGGCATCTATTCCAGCCATGGGTAAGATTCCCTTCCTTTAAGGGCTCTTATGACTTTTAACCATGTTTTAGAAGCTTGGCTAATGAAGGTGCAGTGTGCACAACCCACGGGGCATAGGCAGGGACAGAAGAGGCTCAGTCCCTTTGTACTGGTCATGCCCAGAATTCACTCTTCTGCTAGATGTCCCACAGAAGGCTATGTTAAGTGGAGGGAGAGAAACCCCCAGCCCTGGTGCCCTGCCTCGTTTGTCTGTTGTCACTGAACACAGGAGTTCTCGGGACAGCTCATCAAGCCAGAGTTGGGTCCTGGCCTCACGTTTACTTCATCTGTAGCCTTCTTACTTGTGAAGTGGTGCTGGAAGGGGGAAATCTGAGGCTTGTAGCATGCTTTGCCTTGGACCTGGCACATGCCCACTGCATTTGTCCGCTCTGATCTACTCCTAGACACAAAGGCTTCTCTGTGGGTTTGGTGCTGCTCTTGGGGCCTGGGAGCACAGCATTGCAGGTTGTCTGTGAGCTTCTTCTGGGCTCCTGCTCAAGTTTCTTAGCTCTCCTGGGAGAGACATGGGTGGCAGTGGGGTTAGCTGGGTTATAAGAATAGCACTCTTCCTTCATGTCCCAATGCACTGCATAGAACCCTGCCCCCACCCCCACCCCAGACATCTGCATCAGGCAGTAAAGAGGACCTACACTGTGCTAGGCCTTAGAGTAACTCCTTGGAGCCTTCCCACAGAATGTACCTATCCTTGATTGCATCTTCCACGGGAAGAAGTGGAACACAGTGAGACTGAGTTGCATGGCTCAACAGGAGTCAGGACTTGAACTCCTAACCTCCACACCATTCTGAAGAACAGGGTTTAAGCCATTCCTCCTGCTTACATTTGGAAACCTTGCTGGCAGCTTGTGAGTATTACTGCTTCTCTGAGCACCAAGGACCAGAGCCATCTGTCAAGAGGTTTTACACGGGAGCTGGTGTGATGGTTTCAGGGGAAAACGTGAAGAAATAGCATCACTTTTTTCTCACCCCGTGGTAAAAATAACCTGCAGGGATGGAGGAACAAATGGTGGTTGGAGGCTGACATCGTAGGGAGGAAGGAAATGGAATGCCCACCTGGGTGCCACATGCTGCCATCTGCTCAGTGCAGAGCAGTGCCAGCCTGACCCTTGGCACCCGTGAGGCTACCAGCTCCTACCTTCTGAAATAGGGGTACTTCCTTGTAAAGCTGAAGGTCCATAGAAGGACGGGGAGCAGAGAGGGCCACGGAGAGTAGTGCCGGTCCCAAGCCTGTTGTCCACATATAGGAGGCATCCCTGACCGGGTCTGTCATCCTTTGTACCCACCAGCTCTGGACACACACTGGGCATGTCATGAAACACAGTTTTAAAAATAAAAACCATTTGCAGTAATCAGAGAAACTGCGATCGTGTTAACGCATGCAGCATCCTCTGGTGCCAGGACTAAAATAGCTTCCCGTCAAGCAAACCAGAGTTTCTCAGTGTTGGGCTGCTTCTAGTCCACCTCCTGTTAGTTAGTTAGTCCACCTCATCTGAGCACAGGATAGGCCCAGGAAACATCTGTGGCAGCTCCAGGGCCTTGGCTCTGCTCATGTGAAGATTGAGACCTTCACTCTCCTCCCTAGTATGTGCCGCAGCATGCAGCCTGCTGACCTGGTGATCCCAGAGGTGCAGTCTGGCTGTCCTCAGGCCTGGGACTCCAGAGGCACCGGTGCCTGTGATATATGAGAAGCGCATACGTTAACTGACTTGGAAGTAAATCTGTGGAATGCCTAGTGTAGACTATGACTTTGGCATCCTGTAATAAGCTGATGGAGGAATGATTGCCATGGTTGGATTCACTTTATGGAAGGAATAACCGAGACTTCCTGGGTGTGATGGACATGAGGCACCCAGACCTAATTTGTGCAAAGCTGGAATTCGGGCCAGGAGTCTATACTCGCAATCATTGTCATTGTCATTGTCAGCCTGACGTTCCCAGCCAACTGGAGTTGAAATACAAGTAATTGAGGAAAACTTTTAGGTCTTTAAAACTGTCCCGAGCTCCTAGGCAAAAGTACTTGGTCTGCACAACAGGGGGGCTGGGATGGTCCAGTGTCCTCCACCTCAGAAAAGGCAGAACTGGATTCAGACTCAGGTCTAAGGTCTGACATAGCTTAACCTGTAGGGATATGACCACCCTGCCTGGCTCTTCCATTGCAGATGCTGACAACCACAACCTCAGGTGTCCGTGTGAGGCAGATTTATTTGTTAGGGTCTTCTTTAGGGAGCATCCCTGCCCCAGGATGTGGAGGACACCTGGTAAATGCTTTAGAAGGGGTTCCTGCCTATATAAAAATTCTTGCCAAACATCAGTATGCTTAAACCATTTTGGTGGCTGAGCTCACCATCCCATGAAGGAACTCCAGTACCAGCCAGGCGGGGTCATCCAGCTTGGCCAGAGAGCCAGAACTATAGCACTGAGATGTGTCCTGGAGCTTCCTGGGTGTTGTCTGACACCCGGAGTGAGCAGACTTCCAGAGAGTGTCCAGAAAAGGCAGTTTGCAACTCTGGGTCAGAGGACAGGCACCCGGAGGATTTCAGACTCAGGAAAGAGACAGACAGCTTCAAGAGATGTACACGAAAGCCTGACTTGAAGGACAAAAGAGAAAATACAAGAAAGAGTGTGAGGGAGAGAGAGCAAGAAGGAAGGAAAGGA
>JAQHUG010000484.1:556861-659766 GCA_028555095.1 Dicrostonyx torquatus | reverse complement strand
GGGGGGGGGGAGGGGGAGGAGAGAGAGAGAGAGAGAGAGAGAGAGAGAGAGAGAGAGAGAGAGAGAGAATGTGTATTAAATATAAACACCTCTGGGCACCAGACCCGATGCCAGAGTGGTGACACAGGGAGAAGTCCACACTGTTATAGGTGCAGAGGTAAGTCTTGGGACACGGATGGAGTCCTATGGCAGAGAATAGGACCAAGGACACATGATTAGACATGATGATGGTTTATTCTTGGGTGAATAAACCTCCTGAATGTAGGGGAAAGCATGTGTTTAAAGTGCTGGACCACATGCCTCACGACAGGTCATTTGGACAGCACCCTCATGTTTGTTGATGCTGCCTCTTCCTGAGAGTGAGCAGTTCTGTTTGTTGCACGAAGTGGAGGTGTAAAAGGACTTGTTTCTGGTGTTTCTCTGTCAGTTGACCCCATTCAAATGTTGGTCTTGATGCTGCTTGTCCCCAACCTGTATGTTACCATCACAGTATAGTCGTGGCTTTTCTGCTACGTTGAGGAAGTCAGGTGTTAGCTTCCTCCTTACAAGGACGAGGGTGGGGCAAGAAGAGAGAGCGAGGACCTCACAGAAAACTCCCAAGTCGTGAACCATGGTTAAAAAGTTGTAAAACCTGCTGATAGGAATTCTAGGCTTTGGATGAGAAGAACTGGGTTCCAAAACCATCTTGCTCCTTAGATGTCCACTTCTCTGTGCAAGACCCTAGCACAGAAATTCCTTTCCTTGTCTAAAAAGTGATCCAACACACACTGTAGCGGGTTTGTAAAAACCATGAATGGGAAGCGCTTCGCAGAAAGCCCGCCTGCCATATTGGCACCGTGAATGAGGCCTATTAGCTAATTCTCACCTGATTTCTGAAACCAAAACATCCAAAGTAGCTGATCAGAAGGACTGAGATAAGTCGGCACTCTGACAGCTCAAGCCATGGCTGATGGTGGAGCCAGCAGCAATCCAACATTCCAAGGAAGGGATCTCTACTGCATGCACTGCCCCGGCAGCCACAGAGCAATTAGATGATTACACGGGCATTCATGTTGGATGAACTCATGGTTTTGAGTGGGTATGAATATATCACACAGAACTGCATAGGTCAGAAGCACAAAACTCTTTGTATCTAGAAACTTCTCTAGAGGAGATCTCTTCCTGGCAGGCCTGAGAGGAAGTACTGCCACAGGCGCTTAAAGAGATCAGCTCGTCTGAGCCCTTCAGCTGCTCTGGGGAGATGGCCTTAGCCTGGGTCTCTCTCCGCTCTCCGTGTGCGGTAGTCTTCTGCACTGTGTGCACTGCCTGAGCCAGGCAGAGGCCCCAGTCTGAGGATCTACCCAGAGCACATCAGCCTTGTCTGGGCTGGATTTTCAGGGTTGTTTTTTTTTTTTTTTAAATGTGGATCTTAAATGTGGGCAACAGATGTGGGAGATGAAAGATAGCTCCATCTGCTCTGTTTCCCAGGAAATATGGAGACCAGCAGTGGATGACAGCCTTGCCTAACTGGGAACCTGGACAACTTTGAAGGGAGGAAGTGGCAGCCACAGCTTACATAGACTCCCCAAACCTGGGTCCTAACCCCAGGCTCCGAAGGTGAAGTTGGCAGAGACACTGATTTGTTAGAGTAGCCTCAAGGGAGAGGAGAGCACTCAGTCCCACAGACACGCCAGCCTGTGGCCACTCTCTGAGGGACTTTTAATGGCAGTAGGGACGACAGGACAGCTCTTCTGCTGCTTGGGGGACTGAAATCTCTGCTAGGCTTTCCTCAGTCTGCTGAAGCCCAGGACCACCCTGGGAGCTCGCTGGCTTAGGTTTTGTCCTCTGGGTCACCTCCTAGGAGGTTGCCGGAGGAAGGGTGGTAGCTCAGAATCCTAACTATTCACACCTAAATGATGAGAGAGGCAGAAAAAGAGTCGGGTGATCAAGCTCACGTTGCTAGGAAACAACTTTGGGGGAATTCATTACAACCCCCATTGCTGCTTTAGAAGCCACGATGAGGCCTCTGTACCCCTCTGTTTTAAGAGCCAATGACAGACTTTAAGGTACAGATTGAAGTAAATGACTAGAGCTTGGGCTTCCCTGCTAGTTCATTCTGCTCACACTCTCGCCTCCCCATATGCCCTTTGCCCTTTGGACGTTATCCCAACTGAAACGTTTCTGAAAACTGGAGTTTGGAAGTCAAATACAGGCTCTTATCCACTTTCAACCCCAGTTGCCTTCTCTATAAGACAGGATGTTGATAGTATAGTCAATTATTGCTGTAATTAAAGGAGGTGAAAGCAGGCACCTAGCTCAGGGACTACCAGGATGTGGCTGACCTGGCAGCTCAAAGCTCACAGCTCCTCACTTTGCCTGGTGCATCCCAGGGAGGTTACTGATGCCATGGTCCCCTCCTCAACAGCCTGCCCTGCCATCAGCCCTGCCTGTCTCTAGGTAACGGAAACAGTTATTTCTGGTATTGCTGCCCCGGATAGGCAAGCAGTCCAGGATCTAGCTGATCCTGACTGTGCCCTGAGCACCTGGGCTAGAAGCTGCAGTTCTGGAACTGGGGTTAATACACCTGCAATGCTAGCTCTCAGGAGCTGAGATGGGACAATTGGGAACTGGGGGTTATCCTGGGCTACACAACAAGTTCCAGGACAGCCTGGGCTATAGTGAGACCCTGTCTCTTAAAAAGAGAGAAGAGCTACAGCATAGGAGGAAGCATCTCTGAAATGCAGAACCAGATAAGAAGGCACAGAGGCTCACCCTCCAGTTTCCTTTGGCAGCTATCCTGGAATGCTGTGGCTGCTATCGCCACCTGGTGGGCTTTTCCAGAAACACATTGAAAAGCCTATTAGACCACCTCACAGTTAAAGGACAAAAGAAAGATAAGAGCCTGGCGGTGGTGGCCAACGCCTTTAATCCCAGGGAGGCAGAGGCAGGCTGATCTCTGTGAGTTCGAGACCAGCCTGGTCTACAAGAGCTAGTTCCAGGACAGACTCCAAAGCTACAGAGAAACCCTGTCTCGAAAAACCAAAAAAAAAAAAAAAAAAATTAAAAAAAAAGTAAGATAAGAAGTCTGGGGGTGTAGCTCAGTAGTAGGGCACTTTCCTAGTATGTGTGAGGCCATCAGGTCCTTCTTCAGTACTGGGCTGGGGAATGAGGGAATGGGGGACGAGATCAGAGGGGGAAACAAGGTTCAGCAGGAAAAATGCCTTGAGTCATGTGATCTTGCTTCAACACCCCCACCCAATTTTCAATATTAGACAAGTAACTGGCCCTGTCTGTTAAGGGCTTTGCCAGCTGCAGAGGACTCCGTGGTACAGCAGATGATGCCCACTGTGGCTCTACTGGAGTGAAGTGGGCTAAGTGCTTTTAAGACTGAAAGTTGGGGTCTACTCTGGAGGTGCCCCCAAGTCCAGCATGAGGCAAGTGCAGGCATGGGAATGGCTCCCCCTTCTGCTGCCCAGAATTTCTGCAGGAATGCCAGGCACAAGGGGCTTCCCTCTGACTCTCTCCCCTCAATCCCTGCTCACTAATGACCACTGTAGGTAGAGACTGTGTTGTGCCTACAGATGGCATCTCTGGCTATTGTGTCACAATTTCCTTGAAGGACCAAATTCTGCATCTGAACAAGAGATGAGACATGTCCCCATCACCACTGCCACTGCTAGTCACCTCTGCAGGCCCAGAAATGCCATTGGACTGGGACCTGGACTCAGGCTGTCAGCTTTGCTGGTAGACAGAAGACCAGCGTGTGGCAGTACGCACTTGTCCCAGGGGCTTCCTTTTTGCTTGTTTGTTTTTAGTTTTGTTTTTCAAGTCAAGGTTTCTCTGTGCAATAGTCCTAGCTATCCTGGAACTCACTTTGAAGACCAGGCTGGCCTCAAACTCACTGAGATCCACTTGCCCCTGCCTCCCAAGTGTTGGGATTAAAGGCGCCACCACCGCCCAGCTCCCAGTGGCTTCTTAATACTCTGCTGCAGCAACTGTTCAGATTGGTCTAACTCCCTAGACAGAGAGTCAGCCTGCCCCATCAACCACAGCAGGCTTCAAACAAGCCAGGTCACCTCATCCTCAGGGCCTGGTGCTGAGCTCAGGTGCTGGGAGGCCTTGCGAGGAATGTCCCCTGCCCAGCCATGCTGGTGATGTTGGCTCTACTGGGCTGCACATTGGAAGTTGGTCTGGAGTTATTCATAGAGATTGGCTCACCACTTCACAGAGCAGCCCTGGAAGGGTAGCCCGGGCAGTCACACCACACATGGAGTAAGGAAATCAGAAAAGGTCAGACACCCAGTGTGTGGATTTCGTTTTAACCCAGAGTTCTGCCTCCAGGGCCTGTCTTTGAGCTGCCTTAACGGCAAAAGCATCTGCAGTAAGAGACATGAAAGGAAGACCCGATGGTGGTGAACCCCAGGCCTCCACTGAGTGGAGGAGGTGAAAGGCTGTCATTTGAAGCTGGCTGTTGGCTCTCACTCCTTCCAGCTCCCTACTAAACACAAATAAATACTTCCAGGTATTCCCTCCTGATGCACATTGGGTCCGTTTGGACACAATGAGTTAGAGCAGAGGGCGAGGGAGAGAGCTCAGAACTTCTTATTTTTCTGATAGTATCTATAGTTTTAAATTCAAAAGCTAACAGTTTCAAATAGTTTGTTTCGTTTTTATTCATTACTCAAATTGTATTTGTGTGTGAGTGCGGTCCCTGCTGACATCAGAAGAAGCCATTAGATCCTCCGGAACAGGAATTACAGGCAGTCGTGAGCTGCCTGAGGTGGGTGCTGGGAACCAAGTCCAGGCCCACTGTAGGAGAACAAGGCTCTTAACCACTGAGTCATCTCTCCAGCCCTCAGACAGTTGAACAGATTTACAACACGGGCATAAAACTAACAGAAAACATTAACCTTTCCCCTTTCTCTCCATCCCAACAATTGCCTCTCTCAACAGGCAATTTATTACAGAAATGAATACAACACAAGTATGTCAATGCCCTGTCTAGAATAGAGGGATTCCCATTCCACCTGTGAAGTGAGGGGGTGTCTTAGCACCCTCTCCTCCTTCCTTTCCTCCCTACCCCCTTCTTCCTCCCCCCTCCGTCTCTGAAGTCTCATGTATCCCAACTGGCGGTAGATAACTTCAAACTTCTGATCCTCCTGACTCCATCTCTTGAAGGCTGAGATTACAGGTGTCTGCAATGCTGGGGAGGGAACCCACAACCTTGTGCACGCCAGGTAAGGATTCTACCCACCGAGCTACCTCTTAGGTGTCTATGCAGAGACTGTAGCACGAAGCCTGCCTTATTCAGTCCCCCCAGCTATTGCCATTGACCAGTGTGCTCAGCATCTTTGCCCAGAATTGTAAGACAGTGGGCTTCCGAAAGAACCACGGGTCTAAGTTTGGGCTTTTTAAGTTCGTTTGTTAAATTCTGCCAGATGGCTCTCAGGAGAGATGCAATACACTGTCCTCCCAGTGGAGAGGGGGTGACTGATCTCCACCTGTGAGATGGGGCTGGCCTGAGGTGAGAGGGAGGCATGACAGCAGAACTCCAGAGACTCCTAGAAGTTGCGAGGCACCTCCCATTTCAGTAATCTTCCCTTCCAGCTGCCACTGGCCCTGTGAATCTCATTTCCTCCTTGACCCGAGCCACTGTCTACAGAAGAGCAATGATCAGACCCACAAGAATGAGTCTTGACCCTGGAGGGGTCAAGAGTCATGGCTGCATTTGTTTTAGTTAGCATGAGTCGGGGTCTTTTATCGCTCTCACATGGCCCTCGGTGTTCTTGCTTTCATTGGCCTCTTCCTTCATCACACATACACACACACACACACACACACACACACACACATACACACACACACATACACACACATACATACACACACACATACACACACATACACACTCAAACATACAGGCACATACACAGACACACACGCAAACACAGACATACACACACACACACACACACACACACACCATTGGCTTACAAAGATAATCCAGACTGGGTCTGGGGAGAAGGATTTGCCATGCAGGCTGAGGACCTTTGAAGAGGGCAGCAGCTCAAGCCTGCACCTCAGCCCTGGGGAGGAAGCAGTGAGAGCTGAGACAGTCAGATCTCAGAAGCTCCAAGGTTCAGTGGGAGACCACAGTTGAGGAAGACGCCTAGTTCCACACAGGAGTGCAACTCCACATGCAGCAGTTCAGATGCACACAGAGTGGGAGGGAGGGAGAGAAGGAGGAAGAGAGACTATGAATACCCAGGGTCGATTGCATTCACCCTTTCTTCTGATTTCAAAAGTAAAGTTATAGTGCTTTCTCAGGCCTCCGGTGGGCTCTAAGATCATGTCTGTTGTGACTCGTGGGGAGGTTGACCCCTCAGGCCCAGGTAGTCCTGCCCGCTCCCCGCTCCCCTTCTCTGTTAAACTGTGCCTTCTTCCTGGCTTTTACACCGGGAACACAGGGAACTTAGACAAAAGTAGGGGCAGCCGTTATGCAGGCCCTGAGCTCACAATCATCATCATAGGTGCAGCACCCCTCAGTCTAAACAAACATGCCTTTCTTATAGTTTTGCACCCACTTTAGGTTAGGAAACACGATACAGACAGGGAAGCAGAGTAAGTAGATAGCGTGTCAAACAGTGTAGAGCGCTTTGCTGGCTTTTGGTATGGCTCTCAGTGCCAACCAAACTCAACAAGATACGATGATACATCTTTGCTCCTGCTCATCCGGTCTGGTGAGTGACTTCTTAGAAGACAGTGCACACAGTGCCTGTTGTCAACAGATCTGACAGGGCACAGTTGTCAGCAGATTTGGGTGACATATGGAAGCCAGTGGCAGCCATGGCTGCTGCATCTCTCCCCAAGTAATTGACTTCAATTGGAATTTTTTTTAATTAGAGTAATATTGATGGCCACATATTGCTTGGGACCTTATTTTGTTGGAAGTGGAGCATGATTAGAAATTCAGAATTCTGTACTGGGGCATTAATTACTTCTTCACTGCACTTTTTTATTTATGGAGCTAGTTCACTGGCGTTAACCTCTCAGGTGCTGGGAGATTAGGCAAGGAGGTGTGTTGAGCTAAATTTATTTCTGGTTTATGTTTTCTCTCTGAGTTCTGCCTTTTGGTTCTCCAAACTCTGCTGCTTCCTTTGTAGGAATCTGGTCCCTTTTTATATCTTGTTGCCTGATCCCCATGTTCAGCTATGCCCACTCTTGAGGATGCTTCCAATACTGTGTCCTGGTTCCTGGGGCCACAGGGTTACACTTTTCTGTTGTCCCTTCTCTTTTGTGTACTGCTCGATTGTATTGGAAGTCAAGTGTGCAGACATGAGCTGGGTCACACATGTGGAGGCCAGAGGTTAGTGTTGGAGGTCCGCCTCTAACATGTTTGATTATTCTCTGATAAAATCCCCGGGATTCCTCTCACAGTCCCCACCCTAGGGCTGGGATTACAGATGCAGAAGCTGCCACCACTCCTGGCTGGGATCCAAACTCACACCCTCATACTTGCACACCAAGGACTGTGGACCGAGTCATCTCCCCTGCTTCGTCCCTTACTTAGAAAACAAATATGATGACTATGCTTGCCCTGTTTTATTGAATGCTTAATGCATCCCCAATGCCTTTCATCTCTTGTTATCCTTCCTCCCAGTAGTCATTTGGGGCATGGGGCATAATTATACCTAGCAGACAGATGAGAAGCCCAAGGCTCAGTGAGGCCGGGTCAGCTGGGTGAGGTTACACAGAACAAAGAACTCAAATGTGTCACCTTCTAGGACCAGTGCTGGCCCTCACACAGAAGGAAAGAGGACAGTCAGAAAGGGCTGACTGAAGCCTATGCACCAGACAGCAGGAGTGGAGGGACCCAAAACAAGAGCTGAGCCTGGCTGCTTAGCAGCCCGTGTCCCAGCAGCCCTGTGGAGGCAGGTGGGCTTTGCCTGAACCTCAGTCTCATCTCTTCTTCCCAGGTATCTCCAGGCAGTGGCACGAATTGGTTTTTGAAAACTGCAA
This sequence comes from Dicrostonyx torquatus, assembly GCA_028555095.1. Taxonomy (NCBI): domain Eukaryota; kingdom Metazoa; phylum Chordata; class Mammalia; order Rodentia; family Cricetidae; genus Dicrostonyx; species Dicrostonyx torquatus. The sequence goes on along the minus strand of JAQHUG010000484.1, from coordinate 651,768 downwards.
ATCTGGTGGAGTTGGGCTAGATGGCTTGCTTAGGCCACCCCAACAGTTAGTTCCCCTCCAGGAAAGCCAAGCACTACCCCCTTTCCTGTCACTGGACCACTTGGAGTAGAAGCCTCCAGGTGAAGACCTGCTAAGGCCTGGAAGACTTGTCTGGGCTGTCAGGGTCTCCAGTCAGGGTCTGCTCACAGGGTGGCAGGAAGGTGTGGGCAGCCCAGGAAACCTGAGCATGAGGGCACTCAGTGCAACACTTGTGGGGTGTGCTGGTATGTGGCCTCCCCTTCCCCAGGTTCTATGCAAAGGCTGTGTGATGGGCAGCAACTCTGTTCTGCAGTCAGGACTGACCAGCACAACAGCAAAGCTTCTCAGAAGATTGGCCAGAGTCCTGTTTGCTTCCTCCAACTTGTTTTCTAGACTCTATAGATGTCCTCAGGCCCTGGGTCTTCTTGTCCAGGAGATAGTGGGGTGCACCAACTTACCTGAACTTCACAGGGAAGTGATCGACACACATATACACTACTACCATCCCACATCACACACACTCCACATACATATAACACACCATGCATACATACCACACCATGCACACACCACACACATACCACACACACTCTATACTCCCCCATACCACAACCATGCACACACATATACATCACACACCACACCATGCACCATACACACCACACATATATCACACACACGTACACACACTACACATGCACACACATATACACCATACATCACACCATGCACACATACACACCACACAGACACCATACCACACACACCATACCACATATCACACACACACCACACATACTATACCATGCACACATACATACCACACACATCATACCATGCATACACACATTCCCCCATACCACACAATGCATGCATATACCACACACACCATACCACACATACACACCACACACGCACCACACTCCCCCACACCACACCATGCACACATGCACATCACACACACACCATGCCACCACACCACACCACACACACACGCACATAACACACTGCCTCTAATTCTTGCAATCCAAAGAGGAGAAAGAAAACAAGGAAACAGGTTGGGACACAGGATTGTCACAGCCTGGGCTGGAGTTGTGTCCTCCTTCTGTAACTTATACTCTGTAACTTTTTGAGTTATCTTTATTTGTGGGTCCAATGATAGGTATTGTGACTTCTTCAGGGGAATATAGGGCCATGTTGTTCTCTGCCTCATTGGTGTCTACATGAGGTGGTGTAGAATGTAGCCTTATAGCAGTTGATACATACCTGGGCATTCAGATAGATACAATGCTTAGTTGGCCATTTGTGGGAGGCACCCTGTGAACTGGAGCATTCAAATTCACCATTTTGAATTTAAATGGCTGAGCACCATTTCCATGAGAAGTGTTCTGGGCCTTAGCACACCATCAAGGAGGTGTAGACTATGGGAAAGGGTGAGAATAGCTCGTCATGGTGAGACCATGGTGAGGCCATGATGGGAGTCACTTTGATGAAGGACAGGGATAGGTAGAGACAGTCAAGAGCTGGACCCATCTACGTGTGTGAAATCCAAGTGCAAGCCTGAGTGTCTCGGTGAGTGAGCATCCTTCTTGGCCAGGCAGAAGGCTCCTCACAAGATGAAGTTTCCGCCCACAGATTATTTAAGCAGTGCAGTGAGATGCTCTTGAATTTCAAACAGGCTCCTTTTTATAGAAGCAGCATCACACTGTGCATTTGGCAGGCATGGATTCATTTCTCAGTTTGATTTTAATATGCTCAGAGGCTATTGTTGATATTCTTTTAGACACGCAGTTAACACAGCCTTGACAATCCTTGACTTCCCAAGCCTGGAACGTACGAGGCATGGAGTTGGGAAGACCAGGGTGTGAGAAGCAGGTGGGGGTGTCCCCATTTTGTTCTGTCCTCACCATTTGAAGGCACTAGGTCAGCTCCAGGAGCTGGCTGCCCATGACTTGGCTCCCAGTTTGAACCAAAAGCTATGATTCTACACAGGGGCTCGAACTTGACTCTTTGCATCCTGAGCTGGATGATTGGGAGTTTGGAGGCGGGCTTAATTACAGCCCACCTGTCAGTCAGCACTGCTCCAAGTGTAATGCAATCATTCACTTCCTCTCTCCCAGCACAGCAAGGCGTGAGAATTAAGCTCCTTATGAGGACAATATCTGATCTAAAAATGTTGGAGCAAAGATTACCACTGTGGGAATTAGGCTAAATTACATGCCTGTTGGGATTTAGCAGATCTGTGAGCTCTAGGGCTGCCTGGCAAAGCCACTCTTTAGAAAGGAACCCCCAGTTCTAACCCATGAAGGCTGCTAGGAATAATTTCTAGGATCACACAGACTCTGTTCTCCCAGAGAACTTGAAGCCAGTGCAAAGCCCATCTAATCTTCCGGCCTCATTTGTCATCTGTGGGCTGGCCTCCCTCCATCTGGGTGGGACTTGAGGGAGCTGGGTCCACAGGCTTGGCTTCTGCTAAAGGCCTCATGATCCCAAGGCTAGATCTTGGTCTTGACTCTTAAAAATGAGAATCTCAGATGGTGGTGCACACCTTTAATCTCAGCCCTTACAAGGCAGAGATAGGTGGATCTCTGTAAATTTGAGACTAGCCTGGTCTGTAGAGTGAGTTCCAGAACAGCCATGGCTACACAGAGAAACCTTGTCTTCAAAAAACAAAAAAGAGTGAGTCTCCCATGCTTCAAGGCGGGGGAGGGGGGGAGTGGCACGTCTAATAGGTGGGAAGCACAAAGATTTTCAGCTTTGTTAAGTCACTTTTCAATCCCATTGAGTCAGGCCTGACTTGATTTCTCTTTTGTCCTTTCCTGAATTAGATGAGAATTGTTCTAGACCTAACGGATCTTTTTAAGACATACTTTATTTGGGTGGGGGTGGGGTTTAGTCTTTTATTATTCTGATCCATCTGCCTCATGGAAGGCTTAGGTAGTGGCTTCTTTGGTTATCCTTGCGCCCCCTTTCTATCTCTCAGGAGTTCCTGGTTCCCCTTGTCCTTTAAAATAAGAAAGACTTTTAAAATGTGTGTGTGTGTGTGTGTGTGTGTGTGTGTGCGTGCACACACATGTGCTGGTGCCTGCAGAGTTAAGAGGGTGTTGAATCTGCTGAAGTTAGAGGTGGTTGTGAGCAACTCGGCTGGCATGGGTGCTGGAAATAGCAGAGCCATCTCTTCAGCCCCCTTTCTGCCCTCTTGATCATTCTTCCCTCCGCTCCCCTTTCCTTGCTTATAGAATGGAATGCTCGTCTCCTTCAAGGTTCTCTCTTCCTGTGCAAGGCTTAGCAGGGTGTCCTTTCTTTCCAAAAGTTCTAAAAGGCATTCTCTGAGAAACTTAACTCCGAGCCTTCTGAGTCCCTCCCCTCCCCAGGTGGTGTCCTACAGGCCTCCGCCTTTGCCAGGAAAATTGCTGTCTCATACACTGGCACACTGGCCACCTCTGTCTGCTTGACTTTTAATATAGGTGAGTTCTAGAAAACTCTACCGCTTGCATACTGCCTTGGCAACCTCAACCACTCTTGATACTGCTTCTAGAACATTCCCCAAAGTAGGAAGTTGTAGAATTTCTCATCAAGGACTGTGTAAAGAGATGGATCCTTCCCTTCAAAGAAAGTAGCTGAGGCCCAGAGAAGGAAAGCAGCTTGCCTGAAGTCACACTGGGAGGTAGAGATGTCAGGATGGGGCTCTAGCCTCCTCCTGGACCCTTTGCTTTCTCTTACTGGAGAATGATTCTACATACAAGAACCAACCAGATACACCTGATGCCCTCTCAAGTGAGATCTGTAGCTTTCAATTCCCGAACACCAACTTAGTACACATGCTAAACGCTTGTATATATAACTCGAGTATATATAACCAAGAGCCCTGTGAGTTAACATTCAACTTGCAGATGAAGAAATTGAGGTGGTAGTGTGCCGGTGCTGGCTAGTACCAGCTCCCGAGAGTCCCCTGTGGGCATGTGCCAATCAAGTCCTGGGATGTCACGTCCAGTGCCAGGATTTACAACTTGGAAACCGGCAGGTGTTACCATGCAGGGCTTTTCTCCATCCCTCTTCTGCAGAAGAATCCAGTGTGCAAGCATGCCTTTGGGCTCTTGTGCAAGCCAGCTGAGTCGCTATCAGAGACTCACAAAGGGGTCTGGCTTCAAAGACTGAGTTCTTAACCTATTGGACCATGCTGGTCAGCAGGCCAAGGTTTCAGTGGCTTGCCCCCTCCTGGGCTGGAGAGGGTGACAGGAACCAGGCAGGGTACAAGGGACTATAACTGCTATGGAAGAGGAATGAATGTCCCTAGTAGTTTCCAGATCTCACCTCCTCCCACCCGGCTAGGTGGTTACCTCGCCTGTTGTTCCGGTTTTCTAAGCACATTTCTAACTCAAGGTCAGTGTTGTTTCCAGCAGCTTCTGGCTTATATGTGCCTCCCACAGACAGAGAAGAGCTCACCTGCTTACCGCCTGGTGCCTTTGTTCTTTCTTGTTTAGTCCATCAAAATTAGTAGCCAGTAGTCTCTGTTCCTGTCCTCTAGTTTACTGTCATAACCCTATCCTTTCCTGGCTTCATAACATGGGCACATTTGCCCTTTATCCTTTTCTATCGTGCAATGAAGCCGTGTGAGGTCTGGACCTGTGTGCAACATTCAGAAGAGGCAGAACTTAAACAGGGACCAAATGGCAAGCTTCTCTCTGCACCCTCTTTAGCCCTGACTTAGGTGCAGACTGCTGACTCAGACATTCACCTGGGAGGCAAAGAGTGCTTCTGACCCCTTGGAATCTCTCAAGTCCAAAACCACAGCCACATCTGCCAATCACACATAGTTGATCAAATGTTTTAAGAAGAAACCTCTGACCCCAAGAACTAATGACACTGCCCATCTTGGAAGGTAAATGTGTTGGTGTTGTTTAAACTGATTATTAAGAAGGTGGCTGGTACTGATTAATGTGACTTGGAGAAATAAATATGGAAATACCCAAGCGTCAGCAAGCAATGGGAATGGCCGCATGGGCACGGCTGGGAATCTTTTTTAGGTCATGCCTGTCAATAAATGCATGTCTGTATAACCCCATAGTCCCAGAACCCTCTTCTTTTATTGCAAAAATATGACATATTTGTCTCAGAAAAGCTCAGTTGTATCGACAAGGGGGAAGGATAATTACATTCCCTGCCATCCTGTCTCTGAGATAACAATTGTGAAGAATTTGGTCACTTTCCCTCTACTCTGTGTGTGTGTGTGTGTGTGTGTGTGTTTCCCTTTCTAATCAACAGCTATGCATTTTGTGACCCATATTTCAGAGGCCCTCACCTCTCAAGGACATCATTCCCTGCTATGAAATACTTTTTAGTACAATTGCTGCGAGGAACTGGAGTGATTAAATGCTGGGCCAGGCTGTCCTTTACCGAGCTCACCCCGGACAGCGGGATAGAAATGATGTTTCCAGCTGGGGTTGCCCAGACTCACCGTGACTGGAGCTGCTCTCGCTGAGTTGCACGCTGCCCTTGCTCTCATGCTCATTAGCTCAGTTAGTGCAGCCTCACTGCTGTGGCGTCAACACATGCATCCTCCTCACTGTGCACGCTGGAGCCTAGGCTGGCTCAGGGGAAGCTATGGAGTGTCTACCCCATGAGAGCGGTGCTGCCCCTCTGTGGAGGTGAAGGGACCAGAGTGCCACCGGCCTAGCAGTGCAAAGACACAAGGAGAGAATGGCTGTCTGTATCCAGGAGAGGTCTCTCACCAAAACTCACGGGCAATCTCTGCCCTTCTTGCTGCAAGGCCAGCAAAGCTGCTTCCTTGTGCCGGCCTCTGCAGCCCTCTTTCTTGGAGTGCCCTGATGGGTTAGTACATCTCCCCTGTGCCAGCTCTGAGTGTTGGGAGGAAGGGCAGAAAGAAACTTGGCATGGGAGGTGTTAGTTAGTCCCACCTGCCTGAATATGGAGAGCTGTGTACAGTGTGCTTCAAGGCCCTCATGCATAAGACCTACACAGGGACCTGCATCCTTCTTAATTTACCATCTACCCAAATCCAGGAAGAATTTGTCTTAACTAATTACATCTACAAAGGCCTTATTTAACAATCAGTTCATATCTGAGGTCCAGGAGGATATGGGTGAGGGAAAAACATTAACCCCCACATAGGATCTCTGTGTGAAGCATGTAGAAGGGTCATGCTAAGAATCTACTTTGGCTGGGTGGTGGTGGCACATGCCCTTAATCCCAGCACTTGGGAGGCGGAGGCAGGTGGATCTCTGTGAGTTTGAGGCCAGCCTGGTCAAAAGCAGTTGTGAGAGTTTAAAGGAAGGGACAAGTGGGTCAGACAAGTCCTCTGTGGGGCTGTTTCCATGTTTTCTCTTTCTTGACACAGCTCTCCTGGCCTTGTCACTTTGCTGCATAAGGAGCCTGGCAGGTCTCCTGGCAGAGTGTTTCCTGAGACTGGCAGACTCTCCCCTCTGCCTGCCCTGAGCTGATAAGAATGCAGTGTGAAACTGTTCAGGGTGGATGTGCTAGTCACAATAAAGCTGCTGAGAGCTCAAAACACCAACGGGCTGGGACCGAAGCGCATGTGGCATCTCTGGGGTGAGAGCGCCCATCTCTGGGGTGAGAGCGCAGGCCGATTCAGTTTCCCTGTGTCATCTGCACCTGCTTTTTTCTCAGTCTGAGTCTCTTTGCTGAGTTGGCCTGTACAGGGTCTAGCTGGTTCACCTATGCAAACCTTTCTGTGCAGCTGAGGGACAGGACCCTGTCTTCAGGAGGTCCTGGTGCCAGCTGTCCTTCAGGGGAGAGCCAGGTGTTGTGCCCTGTAACAGCCCAGTGCAGGTACAAAAGTCTTTGATCTTCAGTGCCCATTACCCCCACCACCAGCCACGGACCCACTGCTGGGCCACTGAGAGTTCACAGGAGCCTTGGGTTGCTCTAAGTGGTAGAGGTCCAGGCTCCACCTGCCAGCGTGACTTGCCAAGCCTGCTGCAGGCAGGTAAGGGAGCAGATTTAGTTGAGGCACCATTGGTCTCAGGGGGTGTGAAGAGGACCTGGGATTTCTGTCAATTTTTAGAAGGAGATCTCAAGCAATGTGGAAGCTCTCCCTCATCGGCCCTGGCAGGGATGATGCATTGGGACTTGGGCTGGAGGGAGCAGGAGACAAACTGTGGGGATGAGGAGGAAGTTTGGACACCTGAATTAAAGATGTCAGCTCTGCTGCCTCCCACTAGCTGTGGGAGATACTTGACCTTTCTGAAGTACAGTAACTCCTGTCCTCCATAGGTTCCAGAAACACAAACCAAAGGGATCTACATAAAAATAGGCAAGATAAAGTCTGATAGGAGGTATGGTGCTCTATGGCAGCAGGAGTATTGATCTGAATACTGTTCATGGATGGTCCTATGGGCTGCACCATGGCAATCAGTACTGCGAGGGTCTGGAGAGAGTTCAGTGGTTAAGAGCAAGTACTCTCCTGAAGGGGGACAGAGTTTGGTTTCTATCACCTACAAAGGGCAACTCACAATCTCCTGGGCCTCTAGCTGCAGGGGATCTAATGCCCTCTTCTGGCCTCTGTGGGCACTTCATTCATGTGCACCCACACACACACACACATGCACACGCGTGCACACACACACACAACTCTCTCTCACACGCACATACATACATACACTCTCACACAAGGACACAAACCCTCTTTTTTACACACATACACACCCACCCACCCACACACACACACACACAGAGAGAGAGAGAGAGAGAGAGAGAGAGAGAGAGAGAGAGAGAGAATTTAAAAGAGAAACGAGTTATATAATTCTCTGTCCTGCAAGCGGATAAGTCAGATGTTTGCTGAAGCCCAGATGACAGCATTAATGCAAAGGTCAGATTCAGACTTGAGGTCCATGAGCTCAGCCCCATCCACCTTGCCCCTCTCAGTGCATGCTGGAGTGATTTAGTGCTGGCACATAGAATGTCCCAAGTGCTGGGGTGGAGGGATGCCCCTGAGAAGAGACTCCATGTTTGGCAGAGAGGAAGCATTAGAGTATAATAAGAGATGTTTACTCAAGGAGTGGACAGGCTATGGCTCTGAGGGGCAGACTGGGGATGGGCACAGGAGCTGAGCAGTGGGAAGGGCAGGTTGGGTCACAGGGGAAGGAGGCAACAGCTGTGCTGAATCTATCCTAAGAGGCAAAATGGACCTGAACCCAAGCCACCCTGTGGGACGGGAAAGGCTGGCTGAGGAGAGGTTGACGCCTGTGCACAGAATGGTGGCTGGGCAGTGGGACCATGACAGGCTGTGGATATGACATGGGTGTGCAGAGGTGCCTGCTGATGCCAGAGAAAGGTGGCAGATTCCCTGGAGCTGGTGTTACAGGAGGTTGTGAGCCACTTGACCTGAATGCCGGAAACTGAATTCATGTCTTCTGGCCGAGTACCCCATGTACAGAACCATCTCTCCAGCACCCAGACAAATCTTTCTTGACATAGGAAAACGGACTTTGTTTTGAAGAGGGGCTTGTGTTATAGGATGTGACCTGCTCTGTGCCAGGGGCAACTTACTCTGCTCCTTGGACAAGCCCCTGGGAATTTCTGGATCTCCAGTGTCCTGGCTTTAAAACAGACCAAGAATGACATCCTCATAGTGAACTGTGTACAATAGCGAGCGTAGAAAGTGCTCACCACACCGTGGATGATGCTATTACTACCCTTGGACCCAACTGCAGAAGGGGCAGGTGAGCGGTGATGTGGGAATGCCGGGGCAGGGAACATGGCCTCCCCAGCACCTCTCCAAGCTGATCTTGTTTAATTCTCAAGCATTTGTTACTATTTACCTCTTTCCTGTTTCCTTATTTCTCTCGGTTCCAGAGAGAAACTCATGCCTGTGAAACATGAATTCCCACATGCTTTGTCTTCCTTTTCCTCAGGAGCCCTGGCTCTGCCAACATGTGGGTCTGCCGGTGCGTGGCCTTGCCAGAGTGTGACTCTACCATTGTTCCAGGGGCAGTTGGAGAAAGGTGTTCTGTGCAAGTCAGTGGGTTCCTAGGATTGTCTTTTGTCCCCGGCCCGTCTCCATTTCCAGCGGAGCTCTGAGCTCTGAGTTCTGGGGTGCAATGCTGTGTGTCTAGTCGGTGAGCTGCAGGTGGTAAAGTAGAATGGTGGTGAATCACTTTTGCTTTGGGGGAGACCACAGGCCTAGCAAGGCAAAGGAGAGGCTATCCACAGCAGCAGTGGAAAGTGACCATTCAATGGGGACGTGTCCCTCTGGTGGGCTCTTCCAGGCCTGGCTAGTGCTCTCTGCTCTTTTATTTCCTCTCAAGAATGCAGTCCCTACAGTGTGTTTTGAAAGCCACGCCGTTTTGAAATAAAGCCGGAGTGAGCGGGGAGAACCTGGTGAATTTTCCAAAAAGGAACTGAGCCGGGAGGACCCAACCCCATCTATAGCCCAGGTTAAAAAGAACCAGCAGTGAACCACAAGCGCCGTTGACTTTGGCTCTGAGATCTATAGGGGAAACCAGGGAGCAAAAATAACAAGGAATCTGCGGGGCAAGCAGTATTTGCTCGGGAGCGCTCCGCATCATGGGCGTGGGTGAGCACTACCGTAGGGGTCCTGTCCCGTTTGCTCTGCATGCCAAGGTATGTAGTTGGAAATACGCTCTGAAGCTGGTTCTGCTTGGCAGGGAGAACATAGAAATACTGTTTCTTGGAAACCTGTCACTCACCTGAGCTGGAGGCAGAAAGTGGCTGCTGAAACCCAACCAAGCGGCCCACTCAATTCCTAGGTCTAGGCTGGTGCGTACCCGCATAGCCCTAGGAGGGGTCAGCAGGAGGCCTTTGGTCTTCAGGGGTCGTCTGTCTTTATTTACTGAGTACCTACTGTGTGTCTTGCAGAAGACCTGGGTTGTTCCTAGTACCCACATGGTGATTCACAACCATCTAGTTCCAGGGGATCTGACACCCTCTTCTGACCCGAGGGCACCAGGCACACATGTGGTACACATACATACACATGGGCAAATACACATACACAAAAAAATAGAAAAAAATCTTAAAGTATATAAAATTTGGACATACACACACACATAAATTATTTAAGTAATCTCCGATCTACCATCTCACACAGACACACACACAGACACACACACCCCTCACACACCTCCATGATTCCCCAGTACTCTCAAGATAAGACTCAAATCTATGTGATGACATAGACAGCCTTCCCCAAGCAGGTCCCAGCTTCCTGTCTGCTCTCTGAGATCTTTAGCTTTACTTCTTGTACTCTCAGACTTCCTTGCATCCCTCTGATGTACTTTACAGACTCAGGGCCTTTGCACGACCCTGATGCAATGGCTCTTACCTATTCTTCATACTCCCTGCTCTCACTAATAAAACTGTCATCTCCCTCTACACAGAGATACCTGTGGTGATATGTTCCCATTAGCATGACACACTTGTGCGCTTGGGATGATTACCTCCTGCAGTATCCATAAGCTGCAGGTGACAGGAGCCTGTCATGTCCCCATTTTGTCCTCAGGGCAGGTGCATCCAGGATAATGGACTCTTGATGTCTATGTGGTAGCAAGGAAGGAAGGAAGGAAGGAAGGAAGGAAGGAAGGAAGGAAGGAAGGAAGGAAGGAAGGAAGGAAGGAAGGCTCACAAAGACCTTGGTTCCTAAATGTCTCACTTTAACACAAAACAGTAATAGGAGTCCGTCTGTATTTTCTCTTCCAGTCTCCACCTATCAAGATGGTGATTGCTATCATAACTCAGGAACATGCATAGCAAGCAGGAATCCTGGCAGATGAACATGCCAAGAAAGCATGTACTGCCTCCCACTATCAGAACACTGCTGTTTATTTTGGCTGGGAGGATTTGAAGACCTTATGTACACACAGGGAGATAGGGTAGACCCATGATGAGGAGGCAGGGCCAGGGGTGAGGCTCATATAACAGTCGAATGAAGGGGTGTTGTGCAAAGCCTTTCTCATTAGCTGAGAACCTGGACCACTCCCCCTGTGTCAAAGTGGCAGGGAATGAATAAAGTTCTGTCTCATGATGTGCTAGCACTGTCCTTCCTAATTTTTGAAAACAAGGCTTGGATTTACTGAGCACTGCTCTGTGACAGCTGCTGAGGGAAAGGGTACTCGGTCTAGCCAAATGTCACAGAGGTGGCTTGGGTGGCTTATGGATGGGGCAGAGTGCATGCGTGGCATGGCATGCATGGCTTGGCACGCGTGTAGGGGTCAGAGGACAGCTTGAGAAAGCTGATGGCTTCTGCCATGTGGATCCTGGGGATGGATCTCATGTTGTTGGGCTAAGTGGCAAGTGTCTTTACTTCCTGAGCCAACCTGGCAATGTGACTTTTCCTTCCTTAAAATAACATATTCGTTTGGAGATCCAACAAAACAAATGGATCCTTCTTCCCCTCTCTTTCCCTGCCCACTGTGTGCATAGCATTTTCACTGCCAAGATGGCTGGAGGCCAGAGCCTCCAGTTAAGAATGTACTCAGTGCTGGGCAGTGGTGGTGGCAGCACACACCTTTAATCCTAATATGTGGGATGCAGAGGCAGGTGGATCTCTGTGAGTTCTAGGCCAGCCTGGTCTACAGAGTGAGTTCCAGAATAGCCAGATCTACACAGAGAAACCCTGTCTTGGAACAAAAGGAAGGAAATCTACCAGCGGGTGTGATAGGAATTTGAACTGAAAGAGGCTGCTAAAGGGCAAGGATGGCAGCTTGCTGGGATCAGATGCCGTACAATTTCTCCACCTTCAGAACAAGAGTATTGGTGCAGGATGAAGAAGCAGGACAAGTGAAATGAGGTGGTCTACAGGATTGGATCAGGGCACTCTGAGCATCTCTCTCGCTCAACATCCACTCCAGGGCACGCAGCCCAGGCTCCATCTCTCAGCCTCCAAGCTTACAGTCCTGTGAGGGTCTACTCAATGAATACTCGCCATCTACACAAACAGATGATTGCTCCTGGCTGGTTTGCTTTAGTCTGCTTTTTCTCCTTAGCTCATTTCAGTTTATCTGGTGCCTTAGTTTTGTTTCATTTTTATCTATTATCTATCTACCTGCCATCTAGCTAGCTTGTGTGTGTGTGTGTGTGTGTGTGTGTGTATGTGAGATGTATCCATATATATGTGAGTATAAACAGGGTCACTCACTGAATCTGGAACTGGTTTGGTGGCAGCAAACCCAGAGACCCTCCTATCTCTGCTCCCCACAGCACTGGAATTTCAAGTTCTGTGCCCAGCTTTTTAGATGGGTTCTGGGGATTCAAACTCAGGTCCTCGAGCTTCTGAGTAAGCACTCTTAACCACTGAACCATCTCCCTAGCTATGTATTTGATTCATTAAGGAAATGTTGATCTAGAGATGGCTCAGCGGGTAAAGACGCTTGCTGTGCAAGCCTGATAACCTGAGTCCAGCTCTGGAACCTGTGTGTCTTACTCACCAAAGGCAGCTTAAGAAGAGAGAGTTTATTTTGCTTGTGGCCCTAGAAGGAAAAGAGTACATCACGGTGGGGTGGAGGCATGGCAGCATGGCAGGCTTGTGGCAGGTGCAGGAAGCTGAGAGCTCTCCTCTTTAATGGCAAGCACAAAGTAGAAGGGGTGAGCTAGAAGTAGGCCAAGGGTCTATACAGACACACACAGGCACAGACACACACAAACACAGACACAGACACACACAGGCACATACATACACACACAAACACATACACAGACACAAAAACACAGTCACATACACACACACAAAAACACAGACACAGACATACACATACACACAGACACACACAAACATATACATATATACACACAAACACATACACAGACACAAAAACACAGACATACACAGACACACACACAGGCACATACACACACACAAAAACACAGACATACACATACACACACACAAGCACATATGCAAAAACACAGACATACACACAGAGACACACACTCACAGGCACATACATACACACACAAAAAAAAACACAGAAACAGACAGACACACACACACAAAAAAAAAACACAGAAACAGACAGACACACACACACTTTACTGAGCATTCTTTTCACCTTCTGGTGGGTTTTAATTATCCTCTAAGCATAAAATGCACTGAGCTGTAGATCTCTGGGTTAAAGTCTCAATTCCGTGACTCTGGAGTGAGTCAGCTCAGCTTGCTCAGTGTAGAAAGCGTGAGAGAGTCAGACATGGTCGTGTGTTTAGGAGATGGATTACAGTCCTAAGCACAGGCTTCTTGCATGCTAGTATAACAAATGCCACCTCTTTAATTATTAACTCATCCCTGCCACAGAGGCCATTGGATTGGTGGTGCATCTTCAGTTTCTAGACCCACAGTTCTGAACCTCAGAAACCAATCACTGCTGTCTGTACAGCAGGTAAGCATCCGTCATATCAGTATTTAAGGTCAGGGAACAGTCACCTTCTCTTGCTCTCTACTTGTCATTTGAATGAGTCTATTCTTGCATTTATTTTGTGATAGGGAAAATTATTGTTTTATTAAATTCAGAGGTAAGAAACAAGTCCATTTTATTGCCTCTGAGCTATAGAAATCCTTCCGGATGATTGGGAGAACCCAGTTTGGCCAGAGGGCACATTTTAAGTAGACTCTATGATGCAGGTCAGATGTGGAGTAGAGAAACTTGAACACCCGGTTTGTCTCCAAGATCCAGCACTATCCAACTTGGAGAAAACTGCTCAACCTTTAAGGTCCGTTTTCCTTATCAGTGAGACGGGAGAAACAAATGGAAAACTTTGTCCTCCAGGCTCGTTAGAGAATCAAGATTAAATGCTTCCCATGTAGGAGTCTTCAATACATCCTCTGCCCCTTTTCTCTGGGAGTGTTGGAGACGTCTTCGTTCCGTATGTTTTGTGTGCACACATGGTGTGTGTGTCTAAGTGTCTCTGCTTTGATGTATAATCCTTATCCCAAACTCAATCTTCTCTCTCTAACTCCCACCAAAGCCAATCTCCCAATCCCCCAAACTGGACCATAGACTGCGTCTGGGCCAACAACACCAATGTGTACCTGGTGTGTGCTGGACCCTTCAGGTCACAGTGCCCCGTTCCCTTCCTCATAATGCTGTTCAGCTGCTAATGTCGGAACATCAGCTCTGCCTCCCATCCCTGTTGCCGTCCTCCAGCCTGCACTAACTGCCCCTACCACCACCCTCAGGGATGGCCCGCACTGCTATCACCTACTCAGGACGCTCACAGCACTTTCTCCATTGAGGAGCCAGAGTATTGACAAGTTCATGCTGGGAATCTTCCAGTAACTTCCTATAGGCACTACAGTTTGCTGCCCTCTAGATGTCTGTCTTAGATTGATAAGCATTCTTTTTTGGTCAAAGGCCAGATAGCAACCATGCTAGGTTCTGTGGGCTCAGCAGGAGTCTGGCATATGGTCACCTCCATTTCTCCACCTCCACCACTTCCTCCTCCCAAGCTTTCAAAACTGTGAAAATGGTTCTTAACTGATGGATTAATAAAACCACATTTTGAGGACTAGATCTTGCCCAGGCCACTTGACTGAACCTTGTTCCTAAAAGATAGCTCCCTCCTCTCTCTCTAGCCCTCTTCCTGGCTTACCCTGCCTTCTGTCATTGGGCACCTTGACCCCTTCTTGTTAGAGCCCGTGAACTATGGTCTTCCCTGCCCAGACCCCCTGCTCCCCCAGGTCTCCTTGCAGCTTTCTTGCTGCTGTATTCCAGTCTCTACTTTCAGGTCCCCTCCTCAAGCAGCCCCCCTTGATCATGCTTCCCCCCCCCACTCTGGCATGCTAGCCCTCTTCGGACAAGCTTTCCCTCCTGTTGCTCACCATTAGCAGCCCTGGCACTTCAGCTTCTATAGGACAGATGCTTCTTTTGCCTCTGTTGTCACTGTCCCATCCCAGCACTCAGAACAGTTTCTGACACTCAGTGGATATTGAAGAGATGCCTACATAAATCCAGTTACCAGGATCCTGCCTGGTAACTTCAGCACTGTGGGCTCTGCCTAAGTGGGGAAGACTCTGCATAGGCAGTGCCTGCAGGTAGTAAGAGCTCTGCTTGATTGCTGTCCAGCCTGAAGATTTGTCCATGTGTGCACAGAGCACCGGAGGAGAGGGCCCCAGGGAACAAGTCAGGCTTTGAAGTGGGATGATCTATCCAGCTCTGAGAAAGCTGATGTCATTGGAACATCTTAGCTGATAAGAGCTTCAGGGAGCCAGTTCCAGTGTCTCTGGAAGAGGCGGGCATGTGGTTTCTGGAGCCAGAGGAGTGCTGAGATAAACAGCAGTGTTTCCTGGATTGCATAGCCAGCCAGCTGTAAAGCTAAGCTGGAAGGCTGGAAGGATGGTGCTTCTCAGGCCTAGGTGGGTCACGGTGGAAAAAGCTGATCATGCTAGAAACTGCTTCAGGAAGTATGGTGCCTCCTAACACCAGGCATGAATTCCAGGGAGTCTCCTTTTAGGGGCCTCTTGAGGGATGCACAGGCAGGTACATCCTCTTCCCACAGTTCAGAAGCCCTGAGAGAAATGAGCTTAGTTCAGGCCCTCCTACAGAAATTGCAAGGGTGCCTGCAGAAGATGGTTGTGTATTCCAGGAATACTTGGTACCCCACTTGCTGCAGTTCCAGCACTAGGTCAGAGGTCAGAACAGGAACCTCGACTGAACCATCAGCACACAAAGGATCAGGCTGTCAGCCAGAGGCTATACTGGCTCATTTCCCAGGCAGGGACTAGACCAACCTTGGCACCGGAACTAGGTTAGGCCATGCAAAGGTGAAGACATCCCTTCCTTGACAGATACTCGGACTAAGAGCATGTCTGTCTCTGGGTTCAGGAAAGCTGCCTGCTGTGTAGTTTTGGTTCTGAGAGCATGCATCTAGATCTGACATTAATAGACAGCTAATGATTTGAGAGAAAGGAGGACAAGGGCCTGAGAGCTCACGACAGTTCATGGGCGTGCCTCTAACCTCAGCTCTTCTCTGCGGCCTGGGGCCAGCTAGTTGGTTTTCCTGGGCTTTGAAATTTTCACTTTCCCACTTTCATGGGAAATCTTGACATCCTCATCTTCCTGACTTACTACAATCAAATGAGAGGATAATGTCCTCCCTAGGCCCAAAACTCTTCAGCCACATGTGACTTGGTCCCTCATCCAGTTGTATAAAACAGAACTGCCAATAGCAAGAACAGACGCCCACATACGTGCCTCCCTTTTCACGTGTGTGCTTGTGTGTTCCTCTGCAGCCTCAAGAGAGAAACTGTAGAATCCTCATACGCAATGGAAGCTGCATGCCACAGCCTTGCTGAAGAACTTCCCATGCCCCACAACACTTGAGGGCCTCTGTCCCAGATCTACGGGCTCCCAGCCCAGCCCCAGGGCTTCCGCTGGAAGACAATAGCCCATCTGTCTAGGGAATACAGACTCATTTCTGCAGACAGACTCGGTCCCAGACAACTGCAGCAATTCTGACCGAGGTTTACCAACTCTAAGCTAAGGGATCCAGCTGGGACAATGAGTGACACATGACCCCCCTCAAATTCTGGAACCGAGAAGATGCTAGGAAATGGGTCCCCCCCCACCCACACATCACACCCACATTGCAGCAGGCAGGCACGCATGCTTGGCTTGAGTTTTCCCATCTATCTCAGGCCTCTCTCGAGGCACATTAGGTGAGTCTAGAAAGTCCTTTCTTGAGAAAGCAGAAGGAGGGAGGCAGATGAAAAGCAGACTGTGTTCCTGGGTTCTGCCTCTAAGGACGAGAGTTGGGAACTCAGGAACAGGGCTTCCTCTCCCTGGTTCTTCCGCAGGAAAGGGCTGTTCACCTCCTTAAACTCCGTGCTGTTTGCTCTGCTTGAATTAAGTGGAATTTGCTGAGCTCGGCCAACAGAAAGTGGCAGATGAGGGCTTCTGGACGCTGGCTTAGAGAAGCCTCCAGAGTTGTCTCAGAGGTGGGACTGAGATGGCAAAGTATACAGAAAGAGGTAAAGAGGAATCACAGGGGGAAAGCATGACCGCTGTCCTCACGTATCTGAGAGCTGTCTCCATGCAGTCCAATTCGGTGGGGCCACCAGGGGCTAGAGGAAGGAATGACATGGAGTAGATGGAAATGCATCCAGAAGGGAGCAAGCGCGGGGTGCAGGTGGGGGGACAGCAAGTAGGCCTTCTAGCTGGGTCTATGCTAAGGCCGGCCAGGGCCCAGCCAGGGAGGGGCACTCAGAGTGCTTGCACGTTCCCTGTGTTCTGAGCAGGCATGGTTTTGTGAGCAGGGAAATGATAGACTGCCTTTGATGGCGGGAATAGTGCAGTGTATGTTCAAGGCCAGGCATGGACTGCGGAACTTTGCCCCTCTGCTCCCTTGCTGGACCTCAGGTCCTCCTGCTTGTTCTGTCTTGACCCTCCATCTAGAGTGACCAGCCTTAGCTTTTCTAACTCTGAGACTATCAGGCCTCATGATTACTCTTCCCTCCTGGAATAACTGTTAGCTCCCTCCCTGATCTTAGCAACTCCTGCCTTGCTGGTTACTGGACACACTGGCAGATGAAGAGGCAGGTGGTTCACTCTACACCCTCAGTGTTCCCGCCCAGGAGTACCTGCCTTAGATTGTGTGTGTGTGTGGGGGGGGGGAGTTACAGGAAGTTTTGAACTATCTCATGTGGATGCTGAGAACCAAACTCTGGTCCTCTGCAAAAGCATCAAGGTCTCTTAACCTCTGAGCTGTCTCTCCAGCTCCATGAACAATGGTTCTTTAGCAGGTTGTTAGGCTTGTTAAAATAAACTGCTGAGAGCTACCAGCTTTCTCATTCAGTATGGTGTCTAGGAATTTGCATTTGTAATTAAAGACTGATGTTGATGCTACTGCTTGAAGTCCCATTTTCAGAACCTTTGCTCTGGTAGACCCACAGTGTCCCTGGCTATTCTGAGGCAGGCTACCTCTGTGTGGCCTCCACAGGCTGGAAGAAAGAACTTCAAGGACAATGTGCAGATAAGCACCTTACACTAGTCTCCAGGCTAGTGGCACACAAATCTGTATTGAAACCCTGGCTGTGTTTATGAGCCATGTACAGATTGGTAGCTTGCTTAAGACTGCCACACTTGAAATGCTGGTACACCCAAAAGCTAGAGTCCCGTGTTTAAAGGGTCAATATGGGATTGAGGACATTTAAAGAAAGATCTTAGATCACCTAAGAACACATAGAAATAGCCTAGCAGTTCTTACTGCCAGGATGAGATGTGGGGAATTTTGGGCACCCCAGACCATCATACATTGATGTAGAGTCTGAGTTGAGAGGTCCACTCTCTCCACTTGTGCCTGTGTGTGTGACCTGTCTGTTGTGCACCCCCAACCTGTCCCTTGTTCTAAGGAAGGCCAGCAAGGGTAGCGGTCATCATCTGGAGAGCCATCCCTCAAACACCGGCTTTGTGACAGCGCCAGCCACATGTTCTGAGTGACTGGCTTTTGGTGTGACTCTGTAGGAGCCTGCAGATATAAAGACAAGGATGGGGAACAGAGGTCACCATAGGTCTGCTGTCATGGCTCTGGTGGAGTTCCATGGCCTCTTTGCCACTTGCGTTCTGTGGTCCCTGGATTAATAGCCATAATGGCAGAGTGCAGGCTGATGTTTGTTGCAGACTCAGAATGAAGGGGTGGCTGCAGGTGGTGTTTGATGGTTGCTCTGAAGTGGAGAGATCTCCGGGAAACTATGTGCCAGGTTCTGCCCCATGGGGAACGTGTCCTGAGGTGATTTTCCAAAATGGCCCCTTAAGAGTCACTCTCCCCCGAGAGTCCTGAGGTCACGGTAGTCCTGCACTACCCACAGATCCACCTTCTGCAGTTCAGTTGTCCACCATCCTCTGGGTCCGGTGGTGCTTGCCTATAATTCCTGCATTTGTGAAGCTGAGACAGGAGGATTGCCTGCACTTACATATCAAGTTATCCGGTCAGCCATTGCAAGACCTCATGTGGAAAAACAAATCAGTTACTACCATCAACTATGATCTGAAAGTATTACATGAGAATTACACATTTTGAGAAAGGAAAAAGGTGTATATCCAAGTAACAGAACCTTCACTTAAGGGTATTAGAATTCCTCCCCTCTGTTATAGGCCATTGTTTATTTCTTACTGTACCCAAGTAAAATTTAAGTCATCAAACTATGGTATAGGGTAAATGTGGTATGTATGGGGCCTGATGCTTTCTGTAGTTTCAGGCATTTCCTGGGGGGTGGGGTGATAGGAATGCATCTCCATGAATAATATGGCTACCGAACCCTACTCCCCGTTTCTTCCATGGAGCCTCAGAACCCTCGCTTTCAGGTGAAGACTCCTTGGACTCCTGCACAGTTAAGATGCACAGAGAGATGTTGAACAGGCTAAGCTTTCCCCTGTGATCACCTTTGAGAATCAGTGTTAGGAGACTAAGTTTTCTAAGACTCTTGGCATGTGGGCTCTCCCTGATTTTTAGGACAGCCTGAGAGGTAAGAATGACCCTGCTTAGAGCAGGGTGGTGACACACAACTTTAATTCCAGCACTTGGGAGGCAGAGGCAGGTGGATCACTGTGATTCTGAGGACAGCTGGGTTTACAGAGTGAGTTGCAAAAGAGCCAGGGCTATACAGGGAAACCCTGTCTTGAAACCAAAAAAAACCAACCAAACAAAAAAGAATGACCCTGCTTTTATGGCGGGGAAACTGAACCACACAGAGACTGGGGACCTTGTCCTAGGCCACATTGTCTAGGACAGGCAGGTATAGTGAGGTCTGAGGAAGAAACTGGGGCCTCTGATGAAATTTCACTATTAGTATTAATCATTAAAGGCAATGACAACAAAGCCACCAGACAAGGTGTCAGTTCTTACATGCCCAAAACTCCGCAGCTGACCACATTTGTGTTGTGTATTGTTTATATATTGATCCTTGGTTCACATGGTGACAGTGGTGTGTGTAAAGAGAGTCGGAACTTCAGGGCTGAGAAGGAGGCCCTGTAGCCCGATGCAGTAGGATGCCAGCTGTGTGACTCGGAGAGAGCTACTCAACTTATTGTTTTAAATATTTATTTATTTAATTTTTATTTTACGGTGTGATTGTTGGCCTGCGTGTGTCTATGATGCCTACACAGGACAGAAGACAGCATCATATCCTCCAAAACTAGAGTTACAGATGGCTGTGAACCTCAGTGGAGGTGCTGGGTTCTGAACTCAGATCTTCTAGAAGAACAGCTCTTAACTACTGGGCCATCTCTCCAGCCTTCAACTTATTTTTTTCAAATACATTAATAAATGTATTTATTTACTCAGTATATATAAGTATATTTACCTCCTGAGCCATCTTATTGGCCTTTATTGAACTTTTGGTAACTGTTTTCCCTCCCTATAAATTTTTTGCCTTGAGATGGGGTCTGTGTAGCCCTAGCTAGCATAGAATTTTCTTTTTATTTTTTTAATATTTATTTATTATGTATACAATATTCTGTCTGTGTATATGTCTGCAGGCCAGAAGAGGGCACCAGACCTCATTACAGATGATTGTGAGCCACCATGTGGTTGCTGGGAATTGAACTCAGGACCTCTGGAAGAGCAGGCAATGCTCTTAACCACTGAGCCATTTCTCCAGCCCTAGCATAGAATTTTCTATGTAGACAAGGCTGGCCTCTGCTTCCTTAGTGCTAGAACCCAAGGCATGCACCACCACACTAGGCCCATAAAATGTAATTTTTGATTCTCAATATTGTGTGTCTATACTCAGCATCCCTGTGACAAGATGGCAGGTGGGGACAGGAGAATTTCCCAGAGGCTCACAGGCCAGCTAGCCTGGCAAACCCAGCAACAAGCAAGAGACCCTATCTACAACAAGGCTGAAGACCTCTAACCAACATCCAAGGTCACCCTGTGACCTTCATATGTTGCTGTGGCCCATGCACATACACACATACACACATCATGCACACACAGAAACATAAGGAGGAGGAGGAGGAGAAAGCATGGTTGCCTGGGTAACTGACCTGACAGGGCTTTGGCAAACAAAACTGAGTTGTGGTGAGTTTTTGATGGTCATGTTCACTGGCACATGACCAGGCGGACGCTGCAGGAAGGCCTGAACTGCAGAGCAGGCTGGGTTCACTCTGAGGGATTCTTCTCTTGCTCTGATGTGGGAACTGAGGACAACCCAGTGGCAGTGACAATGGCCATCTCCGTTTCACAGGCCAATGTGGAGGCCAAAGGCAGACAGCAGCTGCACCAAGAGGTCTCCTCAGCTAAACAATAGCCCCTGTTCTGGGATTTCCAGGGTGGTCATCTGTGGACTTTCAAATAGAAAGTGATTTTGCACACATACTGTCTGGGACTGTGTCCCTTTCTTCCTGTTTACATCAGCTTGCATCCTGAGGCTCAGACCCACATGCCAGCTCCACCTGTCCCCTATGGAAGTGTCCCTCTCCTGGCTGGGGGAAGGAAGAAAGCCAGAGAGCAGGTTAAGCATGTGTGTGTTTGTGTGTGTGTGCATGTGTATCTATGTACACATGTATGTGTGCATGAATGTGCATGTGTGTATGTCTACATGTATATGGTTGTGTTTCTACCTCCTGGAAGGAAAGGGTGCTGGAAAAAAATGTAATTAGTTTATCACTTGGTTTATCTGAGGGGAGGTCTTCCACATCTCCACCAGTTATCATTTTCTAATTCCTTTCCATTGTGTTCGCTTAGTTGTCAGTCCCAAACCTTTTGAGTGAGAACTCACTGCATTTACCTACAGCCAAGGCTTGTAGGACTGGGCTTATCCCCTAACAGTTCCCAGGAAGTATTGACCACAAGCATCCCTCTGGGAGACATGCTGCTTCTTAAACTTCCATCCCTAATTCTTAGGGACCAGAATTGGCCAGGAATAAAAGGGAAGATCCTACAGCAAGTACCAAACCAACAATCACTCCTACACTCTGTCCTCTCCTCCATTAAACCACAGCCACAGACAACAGAGCCCAGCAAGCCAACAGAGCCCAGGGGACTCCTGGATGACAACTGCCTTCCAAGCTGCTCTTTGGAATCATGCAATACAAACCAAGCTGGACTAATGACAGTTGTAAACTGGCAAGCTGGGATGCTCAGCTAGAGCGGCCCCGGCTTCTGAGCCCACACTGCCATGTCAGGGCTCTTTGGTTTCTTTTAAGCAGCTCCCTCTGACCTTACATGAACCTCTGACCCACTTAAGAGGACAGAGAAAGCTAAACGGAGTCCTTGAGTCACTTCCCAGAGGTCCTCTCCTGACACTACACTAGGTCAGAAGTAGGAGATTCACTCCTGGCCAGTGGGGGATGGAGCCCTGGCCACACAGAGGCCCTTCAAAGGGGTGTCAGAGGTCACCCAGAGATTGCACAAATTCAAGCCTTATCTGCCTCCTTGAGGTAATTGGGGAGGAGGATAGTGGAGAAGCCTTGAGGCCTGTGGTGTTGAATTGAGCAAATAAATACCAGGGGTACCTGGCAACTCTCTCAGATTGGCTGGAACGTATGCTGTCTGCTCTGGGAAGATTTGTTGGACCCAAATAAGCCAAGACAAACCACCTAAAGGAGCTTCCTTTGGAGCTTTCGAGTGAGTCTTCGGTCACTTGACGCTCCTTCCCCAGACTCTTCTCTGAGCAGCACTGTTTGAGATCTATAGAGATGGAAGACGCAGTGCTTATTCTCCAGCCTTGCCTTCCAGCCACAGTGAGAGAGATAAATGCCTGGGTTCTGCGTGCACAGCACACGGTAAGGCTGCAGACCTCGTGAGGATGTGGAGGATTTGAAGTATCTTGCTGGACCACCCTGGATGCCATCTGGTCCAGCTCTTGCAGCCTCCTGATTCACTTCAGTTTATTTTCAACACCTTTCTTATGATACCATAGAAGGATTTCTGTACAGAGGTCCAGGTTCCTCCAGAGTACCAGGAAATGAAATGGGGTGATCTTTAAACTTCCTTCAGGCTCACCATTCTGGACTCATTAGTTCTGTTTAACCATGCCAAAAGCAAGCCAGATACTTGAGGGTGCACTTGGATAAGATAGAGAACTTGTTTCTAGGCAACATATCACCTGGAGGTGATGGTGTCAGCATTGCTGTTCATCCCAACAATAAAGGATACCTGTTCTGACCACAAGAGGTCTACTGTACAGAACATGGAAGGACAGAGGATGTATTGAGGATGACTGGGGAAGGATGGATAGTTCTGATGGGGAGAAGGACCTGAGAGAATTTCACCAACAAAGTTAACTTTGCTCTGGGTCTGAAAGGTCCCCACGGTACCACCTGGCAGGGCAGTGCCTGACAGGAACAGGCATGCCCAGGCTGAGGGAAAACCCCAATAGTTACATGGATGTATAAGAACACTCAGCCTGGTTCGGACGAGAAAGCAGTCTAGGGACATCGGAAGAGTGTGGGAAACACTGTCCACCTAGCATTGCTCTGTCGCTTCCTAACCTTCCTCTGCTGGCAGGAAAAGAGGGTCTGGATTGTGTGGCGAGCGGGAAATGACACTATCAGCTCTGCTGAGGAACATGCTAGGTGGTGGCATTTAGCATGTGTGCTAAAGAGAAGGCTTTACATTAACTTCATTTCAAGAGAAAGACAGAAAACTGAGGCAGGGGAGTTCCTTGCTGGCACAGTTTATTTATAGGGAGATCTCATTTGTTGTGGGCATGTCAGTGTGACACTCTGTCTGCCCTTCTGAAAGCCTGAAAACTTGCTCTCCAACCCTTCCTGTCCTACAACCTCAGAGGTCCCTATGCCCTCAGGCTGACCTTTTGAAATGAGACTAATATCCCTCCAAGGCTGGTGGAGGGGGAGAAAGAAAGCAGCTCCTGTGCTCTTGGCCCTCCTTGTGCTCAGGCTGCAGATAAGAGTCCTCCTTCAGGGAGAATTAGAACCTCTTCAGTGTGACTCCAGTTCTGAAGTGACCAGCTGGCAGGCTGTGTACTTCCATCAGACTTTTATTTTCCTTCTTAGCTACTTTCTTCCTTGGATTCTCTCTCCTTACCCAGTTTAAAAAAAAAATTCTTTAGATACAGTATCACTCTGTAGCTCAGGCTGGGGGTGGAAGTTACCATGTAGCCCAGGCTAGTTTCTAGCTCTTCCACAATTGTCCTGCATCAGCCTTTCAAGAGCTGGGATTAGGTGTGTGAGCCACGACACTTAACTCCATCTCTTTCATTCTAAGATCTTGACCCTTCTCCATGTGGGAAGGCTGGGGTGAATCTTTAATCCACATGTGGATTAAAACAACTGCATGCAAGTTACCTTCGTTGTCTCTGTGAAGTCGTATTCTTTCCTGACAGTAACATGGTAATCACATAAAGGCAGGATGCTGGACAGGCAGGCCCACGTTACACTTTTTGTTTTGTTTTAATGTTTTTTTTGAGACAAGGTTTCTCTGCCTAGCACTAGTTGTCCTGGTACTTGCTTTGTAGACCAGGCTGGCCTCAAACTCACAAAGAGCCACCTGCCTTTAACTCCTGAAAGCTGGATTATTACTACCTCTCTGAACCTCAATCTACAAAATACTTCTTAGCATTGCTGTGTTGAGTCTCCAAAGGTGCCCTGTGCCCCACTCAGCACTACAGATGTCCAGGATATCTACTGGCAGAGAGGACAGATAGCATTTCTGGGACTTTCCTGTTCAAGTCAGCCACCTGGGCTGGGAGACAATCTCCTCATGGCATGCCACCAAGCTTACTTCCTCCCCCTCCTTGGATGAGCACACCGATCCTGTTTCTTCTGTGGTCATTCTAGATCATTTAGAAGACAGCATTCCCCCAGCCGGCTTCAGGGGGCCTTCACATGCATTTGTTACAGTCTGAAGAGGCCCCCCAAATCATCCCTACCCTGTCTGTACTTTTTCCCATCAGTCAGTGGTCTGGCTGAAGTAGTGGGAGACCCCTGTTAAACTGAAGCATCACCTCTGGGAAACACATTAAGCTTTTAACAGATGGACACAGATTAGTTTATCAGGCACAGAGTTTAGGCACTTAGAATGAAGGCGTATCACTTTAGGGTGGAAGAGAGGCAAGCAAGTCCATGGATGGGCCTCTCTCGTGCGAGCAGTGGTATCTTTTGGGGTGCCAGGTAAAACTAACTGTTTTACCCCTGGCCTTCTTCTCCTCGCCTTGAGAAAGAAGAGCCCCAATCCCAGACTCAGTTCAGAGTTAATCGTTAGAAGATCTGGGCAGATGGGCAAATTCAGAGTGAACAGGAAGGAATCCATGAGCATTGGATGCTATCAGGATGGAAAGATCTAGAACACAGCACAGGAAAAGTGGGCCCAGGCTCTGAATCTGCAGGAGTACACAGTATCGAGACCATCATTGTCATCGTGAGAGTTCAGGAGAGGCCAAACCTGAGGTAGGCCAAGCTGAGAATGGGTGGAGGGTGTCACAGCCCTTAAGGGTCAGTCAGTGCTGAGTTGACAGCCCCAGGGGATGGGTCTGAAGACCAGGACTGGGAGAGGCCACCAGCTGGGAGGAAGCAGAGCACTGTCCCTGTCATCTAATCTCCTCTAGTTGACATCAAAGGCCATCACTGGAGACTACAGAAATGAGAGGAAGGAGCAGCCGCTGTAGAGGCAGCTTGGTGGGTGCTGAGTCACTTCCCAAGGCAAGGTGTGTCTCTGCAGGGACTTGACACCTGCTGGGGTAAGCTCATAGCTTCACCCAACAGCTGGTTTTGGCTGCACACGTCTTCTCTTTAGGTACTCATGCGTTGTCCCCTCATTTCTACTGTCTTCTCCCTGCTGCAGTCACTACCATTCTAAACAAGTCCTGCTATTACAGAGGTTGTCCCCAAACAGGAATGTGGACACACACCGCTCTTAGTTTATAAAGGTGATACCCCTCCTTTGCAGGGACCTCGTTGGCCCCAGCCAAATGATAAACTCAACTTCTGCCATTCAGTGGTCTTCATTCTGACCACTCCACCCCTGCCATGGCACTTCACCCCTACACCCCCTGGTACGGGCACCCCCAAGTGTCACCTCGAGTGCTTCTCAGGCTGTGCATACCTTTCTCCCTTGTGGCCCAGCTATACAGTGTGTCTGCTTGCTTCCCTGCCAGTCACACACCAGAAAGCACTTCTCAGCACCCCACAAGGCTGGAGAAGGACTGCACCATAGAGGCTCAAGGCCGAAAGCGCCAGCGTATCTGTCTACTGCACATGGGCATGAAAGGGCAAGTGCTCACCTCAGTCCCTGCATGGAAATCAGGCAGGTGTATTGGTGTCTCTGCTGTTCCTCTCCTCCTTCCTTGCACCATGGCAAAGCCTGAGACTGGGACTCTGCAGTGACTTCCAAGGGGAGTGTCACCATGAGTGTGCAGCTCTCCCAGGAAGAACCATGAGCCTATAGCAGCTTCCTTGGTGAATGTGAGCCCCTGGGTTGGTAGCGTCTACACAGAGGCTTTCACTTCCAGTCTTCCTCCCCAGCACCATGGACCCCTAGATTAAAGTATAAAACAGCAGTAGACAGCTGCTGTTTTGCTGTCTTGCCCAATAAGATTTTTGTCAAGCTTTGGTTCTGGAAAATAAAGATATTTTAAGGTTTGGCTTTTGACTATATGTCTATTTTAATACAAAACACGCATTTTCAAATATGTGTGTGGTGTGTCATCCCTTCTAGGGTGTACCCCAACCCTTGAGCTGCAGAGACCTGGTAGCTTCACGCTAGGGCACATATACCATGGCAACTGCTAGGGTTAGAGCAGACACTAGAGGGGGACATAATAGTTAAGTTTGGAACCTGTCAAGTGGGACAAGGTAGAAAAATACAAGTTAGCAGAGTTAGCAGTGAGCCCAACAAATGTAGCAATGACATTGGCAGAATAGAGGAGAGTTGGGGTCGGGGGAGTTGCTGCATTTACAGAGTCAGAAGTCCTTCAGAGCAGGTGACCTTAGAGATGAGACCACAGGTGAATTTAGGGGAGCAGTGCTCCAAGGAAAGGAACTGTCAGATGCAAGGTGGGAAGGACCTTGATATGTTGACAACAGAAGAAAGGGGACTGTTGCTGGAGCATGAAAAGTCACCACAGAGGGTGGGAGGGCAGGTAGATAAACCAAATAAATTAGATTAAAATTAAATTAATTAATTGACTAAATTACTTTAAGTTTAATTTAAAATTTAATTATTTATTTCTAGCAATGAGAAAAATCAAATCCTGAAGGATAGAGGTTATAGGGAAACATTTTCATCTACTTGGTCTGTTTTAAAAACCATTCTTCAAAAGATTGGGACCTTTCTTCTCACTTCCTCTCATTTTGAAGTTTTGGCTGCTGAAAAGAACATATAATAACATGAAATAACATATAATAGATTAGTTCCAAGAATCTTAGCCCAGCTCTGTCAGTTCTGGGGAGGCAGTATTACTTTCCTCAACTAATACTGCTGCCTGAGCCAAATACTAGGCTTGCGGTCAGGATGCCCAGGGTCACTTGGGAGGAGGGGTACCAATCCCCAAAATTTCAGAGAAAGAAAAGCATAACCCAGCCTGCAGGTAAAGGACTCAGGAGGAAAATAAGCATCAAAAGCTGTGTCCTTGCCTGTCCCCTACTCCCTTGGCAGGCTATGGATGGGGACGTCCTTTCTCCTGCAGCTGCCAGGTGTGTTTGAAAACATCCAGGCTTTATCCTTCACACAGCAGGAAATAAATATCTCCAGAGGTGTGGGCTGGGGTGTGTGTGTGTGTGTGTGTGTGTGTGTGTGTGTGTGTGCACGCGCGCGTGTGCCTGCGCGCACGCGCTTGCTCTCTGAGTGCCTGCGTCTATCATACAACCACAATCCAGATTTCAGCTGTCTCAGGGTGCCAGTGGTTACCAGGAACAATTTGGGTGAGTTTGATGCAGAAAGTGAGA
Source organism: Dicrostonyx torquatus (assembly GCA_028555095.1). Taxonomy (NCBI): domain Eukaryota; kingdom Metazoa; phylum Chordata; class Mammalia; order Rodentia; family Cricetidae; genus Dicrostonyx; species Dicrostonyx torquatus. The sequence continues at coordinate 623,917 of JAQHUG010000484.1, read as the reverse complement.
TAGAACTGAGCACGTGTTTGGGGAGATACACGCTAGTGTCCTGGCTAAGAACCAGAATGGTCCTGGAAGCCACAGCCCCCACCTCGGGATCACAGCCCGCCCTCCTGCCCAAGGCTGTCCCGCCTACCCTCGCCCTCTTCGCAGGAGTTAAGGACCTCCCCGCTGGGCTGGCTGCTCTATGGTTCTCCCTGCACTGGGCCCTGCAACAGTGGCCAGTGCCCCCACCACCACCTCCACCACCACCACGCGGAGCCCCAGCCTCCGGCGTCAGTTCGCTGGTGCACAGGGGAGTTACTGGATCGCGCTGAGGGAGCACGGCACTCAAGTGTGGGCTCGGGGCTTCTGCTCCCGCCTTGGGTTCCCTCAGAGCTGAGGGAAGTGACCTCCGTGGCCTGCCAGGGATGCCCCCAAGGGGCTGCAGAACCGTGGACGATCTGGCGCCGGGGCCAGACCAGGGATTTTGCCGGCAGGTGCTTCGGCTCCCTTTTTCTTCTTCCCTTCCTCTTTCCCCTCCCTCCTCACCCTGAAGTAAGATGAGCATGATGCTGTGGCGCTGGGAACAGAATAATTCCACCATGAAGCTGGTAAGGGCACACCTCAGACTCTCAAACTCCACTTTGGACTCTTCTCTGACAGCCTGAATTGTTACTGAAGTGGAAAATCCCCCAATCCGCAGTTGGTATTTCTCTATTTTGAAGGTGCGCGGGTGTGTGTGTGTGTGTGTGTGTGTGTGTGTGTGTGTGTGTGTGTTGTGCATATGTGTTTTTGAGGGGGGCACAGTTGAGATAATTAACTCCCCATCCCTTCCACCTACAAATTCCTGAGGTTCTGTGCGGTTGCACCTCCAGGGTCATCTCCTTGGTGCAGAGCTGGCCAGCATGGTCTGCCTCCTGGACCCCTGCCCAGCATTGTGTTGTAGTCCTTTAGAATGCACGTGGGTACTGCTCCCTTGTGGACTGGCTCGGTTGGGGTTGGGGGTGAGAATATGTGGCCCCACTTCTTATTCCCCCTCACAGTGTTGTGGTAGTTGCCTTTAAAGCTTGCAAGAAGCCTCCCTGGTACTTTTGCGCTCGGTTTTCAAAATTAACCGCTGCTCGCTCCCGGGAGAAGAGAGGCCAGCAGTGCTTTCCTTGCTACTCAGGGAAGGTTGAATTGTTTTCCCATCCCAAGCAGGAAACGTGATCCAAAGGCTCTTCTCCTGGCTTTGGCTTTGTGAGGTTTTTTTTTTTTCCCTGTTTTTTTTTTTTCTCTCTCAGATGCTTTCAGCTGGCAGGGATAGTGATTCCCCCATTAAAGTCAGAGCACTATGATCTGGCCAGTGTCCTCAGCAGCACTGGACAAAGGTTCCCACTTTGCAGATCTAGTGCTGAACTTGATATATAATAAGAGCCAATGAAGAATAGGGTGGATAAGCTGGAATTCGTATTTATTGCAGTGATATCATTAAAGATGCTATTTAAAAACAATACCAGCAAAATAATGTCAATCGAGCTTGAGTCTTCACATAATGAAGTATTTGTTGGAAAAGTGTGCCTTAGTGTTCACACTGCGTGTGTCATGATTGGCCTGTGGGACTTAAGCTGCTATTTAACATCTTGGTTTAAGGCTCTGTAACATTAGCAGACATTACGTGCCTTTGCTGCTCCCAGGTCATGATTACAGCTCCTTAATCCTTTCCTGGAACCTTCTCCCAGCTTGCTGTGGGAGAGCCAGCCATGCCTGAGATGCAGCATAGGAGAGTCAGGACTCAGTCTGAATGGCAAAGATTGCTAGACCTAAGGCTTTTATGGGGGGAAAAATGGATTCTGTGCCATGCAGAGAAATCATAAAACACCCCAGTAGATGGCATCTGGAGCCTGGTGACAGGTGCCTGAAGTTAGAACTGTGACATCTTCGCTGTCTCTTTAGCCTATAGAGAGTGCTTTCTTTCACATGGGTCAAGGGTCAGTCTTTATTGGATCTGTCTGGGTCTTTAGACTTGTCTCATTTTCAAATAAACTGTGAGGACCACCTAAGATGACTGTACCCCGTTTTCCAATCAGGCAGAGCAGGGGTGGAGGAGCTCAGACAACTTGCTAGCATGTACAAGGCAACTGTACCCCACAATCCAGAGCCCAGTCAGGAAAATGCATGGCGGGGTCTTGACGTTCAGAGAGCCTCATGTGCCCCCACATGGGCCTCAGCTTCTCTTCAGAGTCTGGGGAGCAGCACGTACATTACAAATCAAGGTTGTGCTGTGAACTTACTCCACGAGGGGCATGACCTTAGTGGACAACCGGCTGCATCACTGAGAGCCTTTGCTCACCACCGACTCCAGTTTTAATCCTAATCTTGCCATTTACTAAATCTGAACCCATTTCCTTTTCTGTAAGACAGGACTTTGCAGTTCTCTGTCCTTGTACAAAGATGGTACAGGGTAGTCTAAGAACGGGTGCTGGACTAAAGTCTGAAGCACTGATGTAGATGAAGTGGGAACAGCCCATCTTCTTGTCTATGTCATTTTCTGTAACGATCTGTGTCCCACTTTGCCTGTGCTGCTGGGCCACTGGCTTGGAGAAAACAAACCTTTCTTATCTTTGAATCATTACTGGCCCTCAGCAGGAGGGAGTTCCCTGAGAACATCTTAGAAGTCAATTGTGTGTGAATAACCGCCCACAATGGGGACTGAGGCCAGAGGTGGGCGCTTGGACTTTTATCATTGATGCAGTTCAATAGACACCGAGTCGGTTAACCCACAGCTTGAGAATTCACTGTTCTGGTTCAATAGTGGAGCAGAAAGTTTTACTTCATGTTTTATTTTAAAGCTAATTGGACAAAAAAAAAAAGGCCAAGAATTATTAGAGGCAAAGTTTGAATCTCTCTGTGTTACCTCTGTAAGAGAATGTCAGAAATGCATGGGCCCACCTTGGAGAGAAGGCAGGGACTGCTAGATCTTCAATGAAAGACAGAGAGAGGAGGTGACCACTCAGGCCTGATGCTCCTGCTAGGAGTGGAAAAGCTGAGACACAGCCAGGAACATGATGTGTGCGGCTGTGACATCCTTGTCACCTTCTTAGCTCCCTTCCTTTAGATTTGTTGGTGGTAGGCAGGCCTTGGTGAGACGAGGAGGTAATGCTGGAGCAGCTGGTATCACAGGAGAAGCGGAAGCGTCCAACCGACAGAGTAGTGGCAGACAAGATACCCAGAAAAGCACTGATCTCCTACTTGGAGTCTGATCTGGCACAGAGCCCAGGCTCTGGTTGTGTGACTTCTGGACTTCGGCCTCCTGGTTTGTAACTGGGGACCAGAGCATCTCCCGGGACTGCTGTGAAAATTAGGGAGAAGATGCAGCAGGTTTTAAGATCTGGTCCCAGTTACTAGTTGGCTGTCCTCTGACTAAGAAGTGGTCCAGAAATGTGTGTGCATGGCTCTACACACAGAGGAGGGAGCAGTGCCCCTCAGGGCCAGCAGGGCCAAACTTGGGGAGCTATCACTCAAGACTCTTTCTGTCCGACTTTTCCCTGTATCTCAGATCTTATACAGTGACCGTACATTTGTGGTCAAGAAGAGATGAAAAGAGTTTCTAAAATAATCATCATAGCCTGTGGGTAGGGAGACTTCAGTTTGCAGATTACATGGATTCTGTTTCATCTTCCCACACCCGTGCCAACCAGAGACTATTTGATAACAGCCCCTACTTGTCCGGATGAGGAAAAGGAGGCTCCGAGCTCAGTGACTTGCCTCTGGTTTTCTGGTGACAATGACCAGGCATCACTCTGCTAACTTCAGTGACTTGTGTGCCTCCTAGAGATCAGCAGGGCTGAGGCACAGATAGGGTTGCAAGAGTGTATGACCTGACTGTGCCCTCTGCAGTGTTTCTCTTTGTGGGCCTCTTTGAGAGCTACTCTGACCTATTGTCCTCCTTTACACTGGGGGATGTGGGAACAAGGTGCAGAAGAAAGTCAGGGTGGGTGACTAATCTGGAAAAAAACACTTACAGGGCCCTTTCTCAAAATGATGGAGAAAGTAGCTCCGAATGGGGAATAATGAAAAATAATGATGCTGAATATTCCACTGACCTTTGACCTTTCCCCAGAGGCACTGGTCAGTCTGCCCCCTCCCCCTCCACGCACAACCTGCCCTCAGTGAGGCTAATAGAGACATTAGAAGGGGTCAGGGGCTGTGGAACCCTGTATACCCTCCTATAGTTGTTCTCAGATTCAAAGTCCAGGAAGCAACAGCATTGCAGAGCCTGCTCTGGTCCTCCGGGCGCTATCTCCACAACAAGCCTGTGTATGCTCACTTCGGCCGCACATAGACTAAAGTTGGAATGATACAGAGAGGATTAGCATGGCCCCTACGCAAGGAGGACACTCAAACCTGCAAAGCATTACATATTTTTAATATCAAACCCAAAAGATGAGTGCGCATCTTGGGGGTGGGAGGGGTAGGTCAATGGATAAGGTGATGTTGAGCGAGCGTGAAGATCTGAGATCACGAAAACCCTAAGTGTAGTGTCCTGTGCCTGTAACCATACCACTGGGGAAGTAGAGATAGACCAATTCCAGAGGCTTGCTCTGCAGCTAGCTAGTTGTCTCGCTGGAATGGTAAACTACAGGCTTGGTGAGAGACCGTATCTAAAGAAAGAAGACTGGTAGAGGAAAGCCTTCACATTGACCTCTGGCCTCCACACACTCAAGCACGGGCAGGCACATCTACCCCCACACATACACCATGCGCTAGCAACCCAAGTGCCTCTCTGGTGTTTTCTTTTTCCAGCTTGAAATATAATTTCCAGATAAAGAAAGAAAGGAATATTGAAGGTGTTCGATGTTATGGTTTTGACATGTGAACGTACAGCGACATGATTTCTACGGCGACACTAACACACACACCTCTGCTGCCGTGAGCTCTTCCTCACCGCTACCTGAGTAGGCTGTTTCTCATTCCATCAGCTACATCTTTCGCAGTAAAGCTCACTGGCTCTCATTTGAAGTTGCGCCCATCTATCGCTGGGAACTATCAGTTATTTCTGCTCTTGGGCAATGTAAGGTTTTTCTCTGCTTTCCACTAATTGTGACTGGCGTAGACTTTTCCATCTTCTGACTACTGAACTCTGTTTTCTGTTAGTTCTTTAATGCTTAAGGGGATGACATTTCACCCTTTCTTCAAGAAGCCAGGTTGGAGTAGACAAGAATGCTTCCATATGAATCTCTACTGTGCGTAATAAGCCTTGGTATTTATTTCAGCGTAGAAACTGACGCATGTGCAGAAGGTTTAGCTTTGGTTAATTACTGGGGTGGTAAGGACTGGAATATAGAAGAAGAAAACAAAATCCCTGAAATTAGCAAGTAACTTCTTTGGATGACATTTAGGGTGGCCACACATTTTCCTTCATTTTTGTGTAAATAGAGGCATAGAGATTTATAATTAGTCCTTCTGGTGACCCAGCTGTGCCTGCATTATTGACATAATTGTTTTGGTATGGAGTTAGTACAAAACATTTTTTTGGTTTCTATTTCTGACCTCTACTATATAATGCCACCTACCCAGAAGACATGTGGCTAACTAAGGTTTTCTTTAGGGTCTCTAATCTATCTAGGACATGTAGGCTGCTGTCATCCCAGCTGGTCACCAGCCCAGGGCTCTTCCCAAGGGTTGTTCTTGGGATTTACATGTCATTGCAGATGTGCTGGCTGTGATGTGAAAAGGGTTACAGGCTGAGAAGTGGTGAGACAGTCAGAGCGCCCAGTCAGCTACACAGGATGCTGTGGGGTGATATGGGTCTGCCGCCCAGGATGCTGTGGGTTGGGGGCCAGGATGAGGTGATGCAGATCAGCTACCCAGGATGCTGTGGGGTTGGGAGCCAGGATGAGGTGATGTGGATCAGCTACCCAGGATGCTGTGGGGTTGGGGGCCAGGATGAGGTGATGCAGATCAGCTACCCAGGATGCTGTGGGGTTGGGAGCCAGGATGAGGTGATGTGGATCAGCTACCCAGGTTGCTGTGGGGCGGGGATCAGGATGAGGTGATACTGGTCTGCTTAAGCAGGCTAACTAGACAGGTGTACTGGAGATACTTGGACAGCCTGGGAGGTAGGAGAGACTTGTCCTTGCTCCTGAAACTGCTAACTCCATCCTGTCATAACACTGGGGGGTGAGACACAGATAGTGTTGTTACCCAGGCGAAGTTTCAGGGTTCTGAACTAACAGATAACAGTGCCATCCCCAGTCAAAAATCTCAGTGCAGCTGAGCTTGTTAGGGATGATGCCTTGCTTGTCCGTGGCATTCAAGGCCTTCTGTGGATTGTTTTAACTGTCTCTATTCATCTGTACTGCTTCCAGACAGGAGCTATTCATTTCAGCCAGCATAGCCAGCAAAGGTCTTCTGTACTCGTGCTATTCTTTTTTTTTTTTCTCCTAATTATGTTTAGCAGTTTGTTTCTTTCAAGTTTTGTTTTTGCTTTGTTTATTGTTTTTTTTATTCTTTAAAATCTGTCTGTATACTTGTCTGTTTGCTCTTTTAACAAATTCATTTATATATATGTGTGTGTGTATGTGTGTATATATTATATATATGTATATATATACATATATATGATGTGTGTGCAGATCAGAGGACAACTTAGGGTGTCAGTTCTCTCCTACTTATTGAGGCAGGGGCTGTCTTGTTTCTGCTGATCACCCTAGTCCAGGCAATTCTCCTGTTTCCGTTTCCTATCTCACCACAGGACTACTGGGATTACAGATGGGTGCTGCCACATCTGATATTTTTTCTCCCCATCCGCCAAAGACTGAACCTGAAACCTGTGCTTGCTCAGCAAGCGTTCTACCCCTGAACTAAAGCCCCACTCCCAGAATATATTTATTTTTTCCTTTATATGTATTGGTGTTTTGCCTACATGCGTGTCTATGTGAGGGTGTGAGAACCCCTGGAACTGAAGTTAGAGTTTTGGACCACCATGTGGGTATTAGGAATTGAACCAGGATCCTCTGGAAAAACAGCCAAGGCTCTTCAACACTGAGCCATCTCTCCAGCCCCACATTTGGCTGATTTTGTTGTTATTGTTGTTTTCTTTTTTTAGCTTTGCTTTGTTTTTTTTAAACATAGGTTCTGGGGGTTGAGCTCAGGTAATCAGGTTTGCAGGGAAAGCATCCACTTTCACATGCTGAGTCATCTCACCAGCCCAAGTCACTCATTTTCCAAAGCCCACATCAAGTCTGTTCTTCTAAGAAACCCCCTGGCCACTCTACCTCCTCATGTGGGAGCTAACCCCTCAAGGGGATGTTGAGATGCTGGGAGCAATGGGGTTAAAGTAGCTTGCTCCACCTTGGGTTACCAAATTGCTACAGCCTCAAAGTGGTGAGGCGAACTGTGGAATGAAACCTTTAGACCAGTGTGCCAAGGTAAACCTTTCTTATTTGCAAGTTGCTCTAACCTCGAGTGTTTTGTTACAGTTAGTGAAAGGGAATGTACAGTCAAATCCCAAGTCCTGCTACCTTCAGCAGTGTGACCTTGGGCAAATCATGTAACCTCTGCATCTCCTCTGTCCAAGGCCTGAGTTATAAAGTCATGGTGTTGAAATGAGGAATTGTCCCTGCTGAGCCTGGGAAGGCACTGAGGATGTGCCAGCCATGTTATTGTTTCAGTTGGAAGTTTAGCTGAGAAGTGGACTCAGGGGATGCACTTATTTGACCTGTCAGTGTCCACATATAATCTTGTGGAGGGCAAGAATCTCCATGTTTGCCTGCTGGACTCAAACTCCAGTTGACTGACTTGGAGCTAAGCAGCCACAGTCAGAATGGAGAGTAGAGACCAGGACTGAGAATCCTGGAATGTCATTACTGTCAGGAAGAGGCCCTGCAACAAGGAGCCCCAGCCATGCACTTCAGAGAGGCCAGCCAGGACCTCTTGTTTATGACCACCCTCCACGCACCTGCCATTACTCACACTCCGAGAGGTGCAAAAAAAAAGAGCCAGCGCTTAGAATCGCACCTGGAAAAGCCATGTTTCTTTGGAAAGGGGCCGCAGATGACGTAACCCTGTGGTATCCCATTACCTGGTTCTTGGCTAATCTTTGTATAAAACTTGTTTAGGTGAAATTTGAGTCTGGAGAAGCCAGTTAAAGTACATTACTTTCTTGCTGTTGAATGCCTTCTGGACTTGGGATAGCATTTATTCTAAAGAGTAAAGTGATATTTCCTGAGATAGCAATGAGTTCATGTTTGGAAATTAAACCAACTGAGTTTATTGCATCATTTTTTTAAAGTGCAAACTGTGGTAGTAGACGTTCTCTCTACCAAGTAGTGCCTAACCTGGCTGCTGCACTGGGAGAGTGGGGAGCTATAGACAAGGTAGTTTTCAACTTTTAGAAGCTGACCTACTGCCTCTTGGACTGCGTATTATTCCAGCTTGAGCCATATTTTGGTCTAAGGGGGCTATCATTTGAATGAATAGATTTCGGGCTCAGGGAAACTCGACAGACAGGCCTGTTTTAGATCATGCTTCCTTTGCAAGATGCTCCCCTCTCTGTAATGGATGGATGAGCAGGCACCTTATGCGTGGGAAGGAGAGCGCTGCTTGTGGGCCTGTGTGGACAACAGCAAACTGGCCAAAGAGGGGAAAGAAAGAAATTAGAGTGTGAAACCTCACAGTGTCCCTTATTTCCAGAAGTCGTGTATATTATAGACATGTGAGAATCTGTATCTGATTGACTTAAATTCCTAAAAGGCACTTGACACAGACTGTCTGTGGTTCCCTTCCATGACATTTAAACTGCACAGTCCTGAGACTAGAGAGATAGCTCAGTGGCTAAGAGCACTGGCTGCTCTTTCAGATGACACAGGCTTGAGTCCCAGCATCCACATGGTGGCACACAACCACCTGTAACTTCAGTCCCAGGGGATCTGACACACCAAGCATGCATATAGCACAGACACACATATAAGCAAAATGCCTAAACATGTAAAATAAAAATTAAACTACCAAGTCCTACTGACTGGATCTACATGGGAATGGTTGTGGATAAAGAATATCATTTCACATTCCCTGCTTTTGACGGTGTCATCTGTACCCTAAGCACATGCGTAGACATAGACGAGCTAATACTTACCTTACTTGGAGAATATGGTCATGGGCTGAGATCCAGAGCCAATCACCAAGCCGTTTTCATCAGAATCAATGGCAGCCACAGAGATGCCATCCTTTCATTCCCTAGAAGCCACCCAGCACCTGCTGCATGCCCAAAACATAGTCATCATTTGTGCTTTCCAGCAGCATGCAGAGTGATCACATGCAATCCAGGGTTTCTTATTGTAAGCATAATAAAATGAATAACTCCATGGGGTAGCTAGTGGAGTCTCTAGTGGCTCTGAACTTACTCTTGGTCCTGGCTGCAGCTGGCTCCCAGCCCAGCAGAGGTTCACTCCACAGTCAACATCGATTAAGTGTTTCCAGGGTTCTGCAATGACATGGTATGTCCTAGATGTTGGGGGGCCACCCCAGGAATCTTCTGGCATGGCTCCTGGGTGAACCCCGGCACACTGGGTCTGGGGAAAATGGAGAATGTAGACACGTACCTTGTACCTGCCATTATTTGGCTGCCGCCTCATTATGTCCCCTGATTGCTTCTTACCACACCTACCCTCTTTGGAGAATGTGGTCCTGGACTGAGACTGGGGCAAGTCATCAGATGCTTTACATCAGAATCAAGTTATCACAAGTCCCTATTACTTCTAGGCTTTACTGTGTGTTCCCAGGAGGGAGCCAGTGGGTTCTGGGTCTCAACTTAATGGACATAGAGTTAATTCACCTGTTGTATATGATGGCAGGATGGATCTGATGAAGACTTTTAATTCTGATACCTGGGGCCATATTTGGAAGATGGGTTGAGCCTCCTTGAATTTCTGTGACATTGTACTGTCCATCGGAGTGGTGGATTTCTAGTTGTTCTGGATCTTACATGATTTACACGCACCAGATTCTGTGTCCGGTCCAGGAAATAGGAAGGTGATGAAGATGCCTGGTGTATCTGTGCCGTGACTCTTCCCTAGTAAGTGTGAGCTGGATGCTAGCATTGAAGGAAAGGTATCCTGTGGTGAGCATGACTCTCTGTAGACTCCCAGGCAGGGCTGCCAGCTGGTTGTCAGCGTCAGCAGAGACAAGGAAAGTTTGAAGAGTCCTGAGGCTTTTAGCCTGGGAAATGTGTCCTGCAGTCCTGAGAGATCCGTAAGGCAAGAGGGAGTTGCGCAGAGAGTAGCCAGCTAGACATGATGGATTGGTTTTGGCAGTACCACGTTGGAAGTTATTCATAGCATTTTTCAAGTTCTGTTGAATATTTATCTACACTGTGGTCCAAATGGTACAAGGGGAATGTGAATCAACGTAAGCAACGCCTGTGCCCTCATCCCTCCTCTCGTCCTGGAGACAGAAACCCATGGCCTTCACTAAGCTGCCTTTGTAGCTCCCCAGCTCCAGGAAGTTTGATAAATTGCAAAGAAACTGACTGACTCCAAAGGCAAGCTGCCTTCTTATCTACCCTGCTTGAGTCCACAGGGTCAGCCTAACTTGTCTCTCTCACCCTAGGCTCTAAAACAGAGACTTGGAATGAGGAGGAAGAGGGTCAGAGAGTAAACGGAGCTTCATGGAGCCTCATGCTTGGCTTTAAACACAGCAACACTACCTACTGGTGACCTGGGGTCCCAAGGTATCCTTTGGTATCCAGGTAGAACTGGTACCCAGACTCCTGCCAGTAACACAATCTGTGGTGCTCACGCACCTATGTCAAATGGCATGTATTCATATGACCTACGCACACCTTCCTGTGTTCTCCAATTCATCTCTACTGCATCGCTTATAGAACTTAATACAATGGTAATTGCATGTAATTAGTTATTACATGCATTGTTTAGGACCAGACACATTCAGCAGAAATGCAGTTTTTAAAAAAAAAATTTGATTTGTTGTTGGTTGGATTGCAGATTAGGAACCTGTGGACACACAGAGGGTGTGCTACACTGACCTTTGCCAAGCCAGATTAGTGACAACTCTGCTTGTGGGAAGAGGGACCTGGTGATGGAAAAAAAAAAGTCAGATAAATGTGTAGAAAGTCATTTTCTTGGGAACCTAAGTGGGAACTTGGGACAGAGGGCAAAGGGGAAAAGTTTCATTTCTTTCCAACATGGTTCCTTGCCGCCAAGCTTTCTACAGAGAAACTGGAGCATGCAGACTCATGGGGAGAGAACATACTTTGACAAACTACCCAGCATGAACTGGGAGCTGCCGTGTGTGTGTGTGTGTGTGTGTGTGTGTGTGTGTGTGTGTGTGTGTGTAAACAGCATGCCAGATGGATGACTGGCTTCTTAGCAGGACGTAGAAACCCCCTGGGGCTGCTGATGATGCTGAGGCTGAAGAAGGGAGGGAGTCCCCTCTGTGATGCGCTGACATCAGCAGCAGAATAACTTGGTCCAGATCATTACGATCTTGGACAGACGACAATTTGTCTGGACTTCAGAGTCTCTGGTGGGAACATTGGAAGATTAGCTGAGTTCTTTCTCACGGGGAGTCAGTAGTGGGTGCTCAGTAGATGGTATAGCTAAGGGGGCCCTGGGAATGGCTCAGTGGTAAAGGGCTCAAGCTCAGTTCTTAGCACCCAAGTCAGGTGGCCCACAAGCACCTGTAACTTCAGGTCTGTGGAGGTTCAGTGTCAACCTCTGACCTCTGTGGGGTCTATGTGCCTGCCCATACATGTACCCACACACCTATAATTAAAAACAGTATTTTTTCAATTTATAAAAGGTTCTAGAAATTCAGCTTGTCTGCAGGCTAAGGGACCTTTAGAAAAACTTCCCCAGACTAGGACTTGAAGGTGGGCTGGAGGCAGGTGAACTTTAGAAAGGGAAGACACAGGTCAGGTGGATGGCAAGCATAAAGGCATAAATTTTCATAATTTTATGAAATCTTGTAGAGCTAGCAGGAGAGCAACCCATGTGCCCCAGTGTTCCTGGCTCCAAGAAAAAGGGTTGACTCTCTCCTTAGAGAGCCTATATGCCAGCCCTGACATTTACTTGCTCCATTCCAAGCAATGTGGTGCCAAGGATAGTTTAGCGTGACTATTTCAAGGGTAATGTGCTCCAGATGTGGTGCTAAATAATGCCCCCATGATTCCCCCACTTCTGCTCTTTCTACTCTTGCAAGCCAGGGTTTCTCAGCCCATGTCCTGGTTGACATCTGACAAGCCCTTGAAGCTGGTCCTACAGGTTACAGGATGTCCAGTGGTGCCCTTCGCATCTGCCTTTTGTGAAGTATTTGGTGGCAATTCTGTCATCTCAGCTTTTTGAAGGTGAAGGCATAAAGATCAAGAGTTCGAGGGTAACCTGGGCCACATGAGATACTGTCTCAAAGAAAAAGAAAAAGGATTTTCAGTCCTTGAAATCCCAAGGTCAGCTGGATGTCGTGGTGCACACCTTCAGTCCCAGCACTCAGGAGATAGAATGGCAGTTTGATCTCTGAATTTGAAGTCAGCCTGGTCTACATAGTGAGTTCCAACTCAGCCAAGGCTACACAGAGAAACCCTGTCTCAGAAAACAAAAAGAAAAAAAGCAAGCAAGCAAGGAAGGAAAATCCCAAGATCCATTCCTTGACCTTCTCAAACCTTTGGTATAGGGAGGTTTGACCTGCCCTTCCCCAGCCCCAAGTGGAGGGCATGGATGTGTTTGCCGGCTTCACCATTACTGGATCTGGTATGAGGTTGTTAGCTTAGCAATGCACAAAGCTCTGGGTTCCATCCCCAGTGTTCATGAAACTGGATGTGATGGTACATGCCTGTAATCCTGCACCTAAAAAGGGGAGGCAGGAGAATCTGAAGTTTGATCTTTCGGTCTCATCTCATGTCAACCCTCCTATGCCTGGAAGGAATGATTCTCTCCCTATTCATAGTAGCCACATTACATAGTGACTTTGAGGCCAGCTTGGGACACACAAGACTCTCTCAAAAACAAGCCGACATCAGCAACAATGGGGAAGTAGCTGGATAGCCTAAGATGGCTTCCTGTCTGGTCCTTTGTGAATATCAGATAAGCATGGACTTGAATCCAATCAAAGAGAATTGTACAAGTTGGTATAAGAGAAGTGAACCTGTGTTTCATCTTAGAAACTAATCAGTCAGGTCTTGATTCAAGACAGAATAATTTCATGCCGAGTATGGACTGTCCAGTGGTGAGATGAAGAATTGGTTGGACAGGACAGCCTCTAACTGGGCTGAGCACCATGGCACTGTTCTGAACATTGCAGTAGCTCTGGGGCCTCCCCACCCCTCCCTGGAGCAGAGCCTTAGCTATATGAAGCATGGAGAAGTCATGAAGATTCTTTACATTCTCAGACTACTTTCTGGGAATCTCGCAAAGCCCCGACTTCTTCTCTGATTACTCTTCTCATGGCTGAGTTCAACAGCATTTTGCAAACCTGGACTTTGAATCTGGGAAAATGCTTTATGACCGTTTTTATGACCTCAAAGCAACCCACAAATGCAACTAGCTTCCTTCTCTCTGCCAAAGAGGAAAAACCAAGGCCCTGGTACATTGCCCAGGATCTCCTCGGCAGCTCCTCTCGTTGTGTGCCCAGCCACAGAAGGGCCAGGGCTGGCGGGGAAGAGCCTGTCAGCAGCCTTGGCCCACATTTTTAGGACCTTCATGGTCTTCCCCGGAAGGAGGATGGCCTAGTTCAGAGAACCATATACGGTCAGGGTTGTATGTTTCAATGCAGAATTCCAGTCCAAACTGATTCTTTCATACCTGAGCCAGCTGACATCCAAAGAGGGAAAGGGATCCACTTAAGGTCACAGACCAACATCCCTGACTTTAGCCCTGTGCAGATTTCGCTCCCACATGGTTGTCTCAGGTGCCTCAGGAGCCAGTTTTCCTTTAGAGAAGCAGAATAGTCTGGTGAGCACATTCACGGCTTCCCAAGATCCGAGTAGTGTAAGAAACAGAACAAGGCTGCCAGAGCCTACTACTTCCCTCAGTCCCTGGCCAGCATAGCTACTCACCTGTGTGACCGTCCAGACCTTAGATTTTTCTCATCTCTGTGGGAAATAATCATGGTTTCCTCTTCTCCTGGGATATGTGGAGGATTGTGGAGGGCTCATGACGGTACCGGTGGCAACATAATTTACTGTTGTTCTAGGACCAGCTGCTGCCCACTGGCTCTGTGACCCTGAAAAGGTGATCTGATACCTCTGATCCTTGGGTGTCCCTTCTGTAATGATAATTCTGGTTTACTATGGTAGCTGATCTTGAATACAGAACATGTCTATTTAAAAGATCCAGGCACACTCCCATCTTTCACCTCAACACACGAGGATGCTGTGGAGGAGTCAGTTACACAGCTTTGACCTGGCTCAGCACCACAAGGTTGCTTGGGTCTCTCCTTTTCCAAGAGTAGGACTCAGGGCATCATCTGCTGACTCCCGCTTCAGCGACTTGATCACTTAAAAGAATTACAGCTGTATTTTAAGGCACTGGGGAGATGACTCAATTGGTAAAATGTTGCTGTGCAAGTAGGAGGACCTGAGCTGAGCCCTGGCATCCATGAAAAGCCAGGCACTGAGGCATATGTGTGTGATCTCAGCATAGGCAGTTCCTTCTGGCTCGTGCGCCAGTCTTGCTGAAACAGTGAACTCAGGTTAAATGGAAGACTCTATCGAACAATAAGGTGGAGAGTGACAGAGGAAGACACCAGCTATCAAACACACACACACACACACACACAGAGAGAGAGAGAGAGAGAGAGAGAGAGAGAGAGAGAGAGAGAGAGAGAACGAATACTACCTGCATTTTCAAATTCTTGTCACAATGATGGAGCACTTACTACATAGCCAGAATGGAACTGTTCTATCCCCTTTACACAATTATCTCATTATCTGCACAACAGCCCTGTGTCTTAATTATTATTAGTGTCCCCCTTTGATAGATAGGGAAACCAAATATCAAAAGAAAGCTTACCCAAAGTGACATACTTAGTGAGGAGAACCATAATTCTGAGCTCAGATCACTCTGGCTTCAGAAAATCTCTACCCATAACCCCTTGTTAGAAAATATGCCTAGCCCCAGATGCAGTCAAATTTCATATAGCATGGACATCACTCACATCAAGAATGCTCGGTCCCAGGTTAACCATTATCCCTCACCAGCTGCTAGACGACAGGAGGATGAGCCCTTTCCCTGCCCCACCCACCCTGCACATCCTATCTGCTAGGGCCTGTGAGCAGCCAATCTGCAGAGCCCCCTTTTTTGAGGGGTGCATATGCTAACAGGGCTGTAGGAAGCTGTGCCTCCTGTTCAGAGGAGCCCCTGGTTCCCCAGGGAAGCTCCAGCCCATTGCTATTGGTGAATTCATATGGCAAAAGAGTTGAGGTGCTGTAGATTCTTTCTCCCTCATGAAACAGCTCCCAAGTGAGGACATCAACCGTTATCACTTTTCTTAAGCTACGTAAGAGTTTGGGGTGGGCAAGTTGTTGGCTAGTGGGGAGCATTGTGATCATCCAGACGGCAGGCACCCAGTCTTTCCAGAGAGAGCCTAGTGAGCAGAGAGGGTAGAAGCAGGTGGAGGTGTGGGCAAAGTGTAGTGCTTGGGACTGACTCCTCCAGACCTCAGCATTGTCGTCCCTGGCTCCATGTTCTGGGCTTCCCTTGTGCCTCCTCTCTATGGAGATGGTCACCTGTCCACATCCAATAAGACTGTAGCAGGGAGGGGTGGCAAATATTGAACAGAAGTGCTAATGGGTCACCTAGCCCTGGGATGCTTCTCCTGCCATCTCTGCTCAGCACAGCACTGGACCTCTAGATGGAAGGACCAGAGGTGCTTGCTCAGCATGCGTGGCAAAGGGGAAGAACATTTAGACACTTAATGGGGACCACCAGCTCTGCCTGTTTTTCCAAACACATATGCCTAGGCCAGGTCACAGGCCTCAAAAGTGTCTGTGCCAGGGGCACTTTCTAAAGTTTCTTGGCCATTTCCTCCCCCCACAAAACCCCAGAAGTCAGAACTCTTGCTGTCAGAATGCATGAGTCTCAGCAGTTGGTACATGCCCCTACTCCTAGCCACAAAAGGGCTTGGCTAGTGTCTTGGCTCCTCAGGCCTGGCTGCCCACTAGGCTGCAGCAAGGGAGACCTTCGGACTCACATCAGGCTTGTGGGGGAGCAGAGCTCTGGGCCTCTGGGCCTCTGCTGTTCTTTGAGGCAGCTGGAGGCAAAGGCATTCTCTGGAAGTTTCCCAACAGTTAGGGAGCCCACTGGGCAGGCTTCGCTGCTGGTTTGTGTCTCCCTTCAGAACAGCCCTTCTGCCTTATTTGAGGCTTCCGGCTGCCTTGATTGATGGGTACTCTTGATACTCCCTATCTGGACACGCCTTCTGGGTTCACTGAAGCGTAATGCCTTACCACATTCTTCCTTGGAAGTTACATTTGGTTTGTTTGAGGAGGTTTTGGATGCTTAACTTTGAGACTGCAGAGTAAGAATTTTGAGAATCGGAGTTGTGAGGCATGGAGAAAGCTGATGGAAGCCGGGGAGCTCCCACGACTCCGTCTCAGTGAGTCTTTTTCTAGAGTACCGATGGAGTGGGGTCCCTGCATTTTCCTGGGTGCAAGCATTAAATCTGAAGATGCCTTTTGTTGTCCGGTTTAGGATTAGAGCTTTTGGGAGTGTATCTAATCAGTTCCTCCTTTTACGGTGACTAAATTTAGAAAAGCCAATTAGATTGGCAGAAATTCCGGCGAAGTTGCACTGTGATGTACTCGCTCAGGAAGCTTTGCTTCAGATCGCCCCAGAGCATTTGCTCCCCTCCAAAGGCTCCCTTCTCTTCCTTCCCTCACTGTCAACATCCTCCAGCCTCTGGACCGCTCCTGTGGCCTGGACTCCTGCTTCCTCTCCTGACCCCATCACCTCTCAGGCTGACTTACTGAGAACAGAAATCACATGATCCTGTGGCTCACTATTTAAGCCTCTCTGTGGCTGCCCACTGCACGTAGAAGGAAACCCACCCCATCCCACTCTGTTTGTCTCCTGTCATCTTGGCACAACCACTTGAGACTTCTTTCTCTTTGTGTGTGATCTTGGTTCCCTCTCACCAGTGGGCCTGATAGGCCTGTTCCCTTTCCTAGAACACTCAGTGCAGGGAACAAATAAATCCTGAGTGAATGGGCATTGTTTGACATGAGCACAGCCATGACAGAAGGACCCATGGGCGTGTCAAAACTTTCCTCTCTTCTGAGTATGAATGTTGACAGTGTTTGTGGAAAATGGCCATGGTATCTTCCCCCTGCCTTGGGTGTTTGTGGCCTGAAGACTGCTCCCCTGCAGAACCTGCCTCCTTGCTCAGCTGTATATAGTAACCCTACCTCCTTGTTGACCTGTATGTAATAACCTGCCTCTCTGTGCACCTATAACTGCAATATCTCCACCTCTCTGTTCAACTGTATATAATAAACACACTGAGCTTCCAGGGTGCTGTGACTTCTCCATCTGAGAACCCAGCTTGCCTTTTCTGTGTCCCTATGTTTGCAAGTCTTTATTCCCTTAGGGCTCCAGTTAGGTTAATCCCTGGAGCCATGCATGGTTTCAGCACCTGCCACACTGTCTTTTCCTGCAGTGCTTCCCCCTCATGGTATCTTGAGAAGTCTCACTGCCATCACAGCGCCCTCTTCAGGTGTGGTCTCCTCACAGCACACCACACACTGGGGTCGCTTCCTGTGCAAGTGTGTTTCCTTATTTGCCATTGAGCCCACCCTGTTTTTGGGAAAAATTTTCTGGAGAATGGTAGTCAGACTGAGCTTATAGGATCAAATCTGCATTCATAAGGGTTGACTTTCTCTGTGTACATGTTTAGGTGTGGAAGTCAAAAAGCCACGGAAATTAGGATTATAGATAGGGTAATGGATTCTTTTAGGAATCTATAGTACCCAGAACAACATCTGGTCAAAGGATGGGTTCAATAAACATCTATCTACCGAATGAATGAATAGCCTCGGGAGGGGTCCTGTGCTTAGAGTTGTCAGGAGCCTTCCTTCCCACCTGGCATGCTGGGGAAGATGTCATTGCCATAGTGGTTGGATTGCATGGTATTTGTGTGATCTAGTTTGTGGCTACACTGCTGATTTTTTTTTAACCTCCTGAGAACTGCTGGAGAAGAACTCAGCTCATTCACCTGACAAAACAGGCAGGACCCCACCCTACAGAAAGCTGTGGCCTTATATGCCGCTGTCACTGGCAATGGATATACCAACCATTTCCCCAGAAGATGGTTTCTTTATCAAGTGTGTTCTAGAATATTCTTTGTAACAGCTTGCTAAAGCTGACGGTGGCAGGTCTACCAGGCATTTGGCCAAATTTTGCCCCATGAGCAGAGAATTGCTTTTTTGCCATTGCGGCTGACCTTTGCTCCTCTTAGGATAAGTGTGCGTGCTCACGGGACAGCTGGAGAGAAAATGCCAGCTACCTTCTCCTCCTGTAGGTGTTAATCTGTACCCAGTGAGTTCTTAGTTCTTCAGCTTTAGCTCTGTGTCCTTTCCCACATAACACTCGCCTATTTGAAGCAGACACCGCGGATGGATGCTGCTCGCAAGTTTGCACTCTCCCTCCCTCACACGGGCACAGGTAGCCAACTTTCTCTGTAGCCCAGGACCAGCCCCTTGGGATGGTGCTACACAGTTGTCTGGGTCTTCCCGAGTCAATAATCCTGACAATTCCCCAGAGACAGACGAACCTGATAAAATTACCTGAGATTCCTTTCAGGTATTTCAAGGCTGTGTCAAGTTGACAGTTCATGTAGATTAGGACACACTCTGAGATTCTATACATTGTAACTGAATTCAGAGAGAATTTTAAATGGGGTGATCATTAAAGTCAGTGTTTTAAATTAAAAGCCACGAGTGTCCTACTTAGTGTCCTGTGATGTGGACACCAGGCTAGCTCTGTCCTCAGCCCTGGACAGAGACCAAACATCTTGCAGTGCCTGGGCTTCTGGCATGTCTGACTCTGACTGGCCATTTCCCTGTAACCAAATTATTCCCAAGAGGTCACAACGTGGGACAGTAAATTATTTCAAATGAATTGTGAACATTCTCAGAGATAGCTCATGCTATTTTGATAAGTCAAATAGATTAGATATTTTAAATTCCCTAGTAAATCTATTTGTAATGTTTGAGTTAGTGCCTTGTCAGCAAGTATGTTCATTCTTACATGAGACTGGCCATTTTTGCCTGACCTGTCTACCACGTGTATCACTTATTTATTTCTTGGTTTCCTTCACATTGACTACTTAATCTGAATAACTTTATGTAAAGAGGAAACTATTTAACTGCTCATACAAAACGAGCTTCTATGGGCATAGTAGCAAATAATCATAAAGATAATTATATAGCTATTAAAATATGATACATGGGGTAGAAGAGATGACCCATATCGTTCTTAAAGAGAACTCAAGGGCTGGAGAGATGGCTCAGTGGTTAAGAGCATTGCCTGCTCTTCCAAAGGTCCTGAGTTCAATTCCCAGCAACCACATGGTGGCTCACAACCATCTGTAATGGGGTCTGGTGCCCTCTTCTGGCCTTCAGGCATACATACAGACAGAATATTGTATACATAATAAATAAATATTAAAAAAAAAGAGAACTCAAGTTCAATTCCCAGTACCCCTGTCAGTCAGTTTATCACTGCCTGTAACTAGCTCCAGGAGAATCTAGTCCTTTTGTCCATCTAGGGCACTGCACTCATGTGCACATATTCATACACAAACTTGCCCCCACATATACAAAATAAAAAATAATGAAATAAATCTTTAGCTGCCCACTTGCATACACTCTTATATAAAGCCCAGCCTCTGGTGACTTGTCACATTTTCTGAGACATGGGTGGCAAAGCTAACCTAATGTTTTATACTGCTAGGGAACAAACTCATGGCCTTCTGTATGCCCAGCACACACTGTACTACCAGGTATATATCCCGCCCACTTCCCGAGCTACCGGTGACTAGTGAGAAAGAAAGCTAAGGGGAGGCTCCCATAATGCTCAGGATCTTAGATGTCAGTTAAAAGGCTGATTTACAGACGGTGACAGTCACCTCCATGACAGGATTGCTTTGTTCTTTGCCATGGGACAGATGCATGAAGTGACTTCTTTTTCTAGCATAAGACTCTGTAGGTGCTGCAACCCTCCCTGGCTCCTGGCAGAGCTGGACAATGCTTTCCTCTCTCTGTTCCTCAGACCACAGTTCTGGGGAAAGGCCCCATGAGAAGGTGCCCACTTGGGTTCAGCTGGCTTCAAGGATGGAAATAAATCTGTATTCCCCAATGGCTTCGTGTAGTGAGCAGCTCCTAGGAGCAGGGCTGGGCACTGAACTGGAGTGCAACTGGAGAATCCATCAATTGGGGTTAGTCTGGAATCCAGGAAGGCGGTAACTCCAGCAGAAAGGGACATGATACAGAGAACTGGGCAATCCCAAAATCCCCGAGTGAACAGAATTCAGGCCTTCCTGTCATTAGACTTTCCCTTTCAGCACCTCTGGTATTTTAACCTTGAAACCCAGAATCCAACAACACATGCCTAACTTCTGTTCTTCTAACAAGAAATCTCAACTGGGCACTGATGGCTCACGCCTTTAATCCCAACACTCGGGAGGCAGAGGCAGGCGGATCTCTGTGAGTTTGAGGCCAGCCTGGTCTACAAGAGCAAGTTCCAGGACAAGCTCCAAAGCAAACCATGTCTTAAAAAATAAAAAATAAAAAAAAAAGAAAGAAAAGAAAAAGAAAGTAAGAAAGATGGTCTCCATCTCATTCCTGCCTTCCAAAAATGCAAGGTGATCTGGGACTTGGTCTTCTGGTTTCTACATAGATAGGAGGGATTGAAAGAAAGCCTGGAGGAGGGCAAAGTGGAGTGTCAACAGAAAATAAAACTACTAGGAGATGAGGCGGAGAACCAGGGTGTGCAGATCCTATGTGCATGGTATTAGCCAAGTCAAGGAAGGAGAGTGGAGGATGGAGCAGAATCTGTCAGGGCACGTGAAAGAGTTTGATAGGGAGGTTCACGGTGGGAGAAGTCAGAGATGAACTTGCAGTGCTGGCCTGTGGCCTGAGGGCTCGAAAAGCTCCAGCTTCCTTTGCTCTCAGCCCCTTTCTAGCTATCATGGCTGTGCTCTTGCTTTACATGCAGGAGTGTAGCCTCAGAAAACCTGAGCAACACGTGTAAGGTCACCCTAGTATTAGGCATCTGAACCATGATGCTAAACACCAGAAGGGCTGAACCTGCAGCCTGAATGCCCATCCCCAAAGCAATGCTGCCACTGCATGGGTGGAAGGGAGGCAGGAGGTAAACTGAAGCCACATAGCAGTGATGTCTGCATGCAAGGCTAAGAAGTCTGGGCTCTGCCTTCCATCATAGAAAGGGTCCCCCGAGGCTAGCGAGCACGAGAGCACATAAAGGAATCCTGCAGGCGAGTGGAGCAGGAGGATGTGGGCTTGGGTATCACATGGAGGAGGCCAGAGGTGGAGAGCAAGAGGGGGCAAGACCAGTGGGCCCTTGTGCTTTCAGCGTCTGCCCTCCCCTTTCCTCCGTGGCTTTTCACAGAGCACACACTCCTCCCTAACAAAGCCTGGATCTTAGGGAGCGGAGTGTCAGGTTTTCAGTTTGGCCGATGAAGCAGTACCTTCTGGAAAGCGTGTTTCCTTCCCTGCGTGGTTGTTTGAGTCTTTGCTATGGTCAAGGGTCAGCTTTCACACCCCACACATTCTCCCTTTTTCTTTTCTGTAGGCTTTATAATGCCTTGGTAGTGACATAAGCAATCTGATCTTCACTTCCTCCTTCCCTCCCTTCCTCTCACCTGAGTTCCTCCTCCCCCTTCCTTACCTTCTCTACCTCCTTCTCTGCCACCCTCCTGCTCTCTTCCCCCTCCCCCCTCCTTCATGTGCCCCTCTTCCCAAAGCTGATTACAAGCTCACTGTGTACCTCGAGGCTGGCCTTCAACTTCCTGCCTCAGCCTTGGAGTGCAGAGGCTTACTTTTCTAGCTCTGGTCATGGTGGTGAGTGGGAACAGGTCAGGTATAAACAGACACTGGGAACTCATGCTTCTCGGGGAAGAGAGCCAGTGCTTAGCCACAGTCTTTGACTTCAGAAATACCTGCTTCAGAACTCTAACCTGCCACTTTGGGGGCAGGGTCCTGGAGAACTTGGGAGCTTAGTGTCTGAGCACCTGTCTCCCCCTCTGAGACGACAGTAATCCTTATCAGTGTTTCATAAGCTCGTGAAGTCAGCAGAGCAAAACATCGTGGTGCATATGCATGTTCCAGGAGTTCTAGAACTATCTGTCACCTTCTCTTTCAGCTGGGACAGACACAGTTGAAATCAGGTAGTGTGACCTTCCTCCTACTGAGTTAGCCTCCAGGACCTGCATGTCTGGATGCTCTTGGTCCCGTCCTCTTCTTGGCATTGCCAGCCTTGACAGATGTGTTTCTTCCCATACTTGGATATGGTTGCCTGACCTAAGCAGGGTCACCAGTTCTCTGAAGTGAACATAACTCCACAGCGTCACCAGCTGGTGGCTCTTTTAGCAGATACACTGAACCTGCTAGCTTGGCTTTGCCAAAGCATCTCTTCGGTAGTAGACCTCAGAGAGCTACCTTCCCAGCATGCAAGGGGGCTTGCCTCGAACCCCTTGGCCACCCTGACGCCACCTCCTGTGCAGGGCCTGAGGCTTTTGCAAGACTACAGGCATCTGACTCATCTGATCCAGATAGCTCTTGGAATTTTTATCTTCCCATTGTGGCTTTCCATAAATTTGGGTGGAAACTGTCACCCCCAATCTCCTGCTGTGGGAAAATGGCTTTGAAAAGATGTGCAGAGGCAGTGGGGCAGGCCTAAGTGTGGCCAACGGGGAAGGATGCTCTTGGGTTGTTGGAAAGGAGCCACCAGCAGGGAGTCCCAAGGCTTTTCACTGGCCAACAGACTCTTTGATTTTGCTACAATGGGAGCCCAAGTTTGGACTTGGGGGTTCTGAGGTAATATTTGCCAATCACTGTGCTTGGTTTAGTTATCTCTTACCTCCCCTGACATACCCATTTTACAGACAAAAAAAAAAAAAAGCCCCTGAGGGGAACTCGCCTGAATCTGCACGGCAGATGATGGAGGAGTCTTATAAATCTGTTTAACTGACATCAAAGCCTGTGGATTTCCGGGCATGTCTGACTCTGTGTTGTTTAATCTATGGATTCTTGAAGGCAAAAGCCTCAAAACTCTAGCTCTGAGCTGCTGGGACTCCTGTAACCGTGCTGTTTTAACCCCTCCAGCACCATTCTGTCCACTCCACTTGGCAGGGAATGAAAGGATGCTGTGCTCTGCAGGACCTCATTGTGAGGGTTCAAGGAGGGTTGACATGAAACCACATTAGCAATTCCTGGAGCCTGGCGCTGTGACAGGTGTGCCCATCATCCTCCTTCTCTGGTTGGTTATCAGCATTCTTATGTTGGTGAGAATTCCCAGAAACACCAAGGGACTCCAGGTCACAGGCAGAAGACCGGCAGCATAAGTTATTGGCAGGATTTGGGAAAGTCGGGGAGAGTGACCATCAGAGGGTATAGGTCTTTGCTGAGTTAGTTCTACAAACACTCCATGTCCCCACTGCCCACACTGGTGAGAAGCTGCCTTTCCAGTGAGCAGACAGAAATACCCAGTAACTCTTCCTGTGGCCTTTGACCTGGCACTAGTTGCTCTGTGCGATGAATCTGGCCCACACCTGTCCAGGACACCTACCTGGCCAGTTAAAGAGAGAGTGCTACCTCCGGGAAATACTTTTGGAGCTCAGAAAGCCTGTTACCTGCCTCTGACAGCTTTTCCCACAGAGCATCTGCAAACTTAACACATTAAGAGGGCATTGAGCCTCAGGAGAAGTGACCATGGCTGGAACCATGGCTTTCTGAACGCCTGGCCTCCCTTCCTTGGCCTCCTACCAGATTTGAGTGGACTCAGGTGGCTTTCAGTGGCAGGAACACTTCTTCTCACAAAACTAAAACCGTGGTTTTAACCACCCTGGTTTCAGCCCAGGGCATCAAAGTCAGATAGGGCGGCCTATTGTGCAGCTTCTTGGAGCAGGGGGAATCCCCTGACATCCTACAAGGGTGACATCCTCCTCTTTGATGGAGGCAGCTTCAGCGTTTCTCCAAACCACCCCATGTACCCTCCTCACCAAGCTTCCATTCTCTCGCCAACTAGATGGCAGTCAGTTCTTGTGGCAGGATGCAGCCCTCTCCTCACTGGCAGTTCCCTGTAGGGAATCTGACTGGGTGTGGCTGGTCCTGTGGACATTTCACTACTGGGGAGTGAGCCACAATCTCATTGAAGAAGAGGAAGGACCCCTAGCTGGCCTCCGGGAGCTCCAGCAAGGTTGCCCCCTTCTGTGCACATCTACAGGCTCCATTGAGTTCTCAGGTGTCCAGGGGTTGAGAAGCCGAAACGACTCCCATTGTCTCTAACACACCATGTGAATCAATTCTTCCCACTGCTAGGTAGCTGCCCAGAGACCTGTCCCGAAAGCCTACTCTCAACCAAATTGTTTTACTCTGAGAATGCAGATCTGAAAGCAACTTGTCCTGAAATGTGAGCTTAGTGAAACTGACTGATAGCTTCACCATGCTGTATCTTTGAAAGAAAGAGGGGAGAGAGAGAATGTGTGTGCGTGCGTGTGTGTGCATTTGTCTCTGTGTGTATGCATTTGTCTCTGTGTGTATGCATTTGTCTGTGTGTGTGTGTATGTGTCTGTGCATGTGAATGTGCATCTGTGTCATAATGTGTGTATGCGTCTGTGTCATAATGTGTGTGTGTCTGTTTCTGTGTCTATATGTATGTTTTTCTCTGTGTGGGTCTGTATATATGTGTGCATGTGTATGTTTGTCTCTGTCTCCTGGAATCTCTTTCTGATCTCCCTGTGTCATGATTACACCATGGGCAGTATAAAACAAAGTGGGACTCTCTGAACACCTGGGACCCCAGTCTGTTCTTAAGCTCCCAGATTCAGAAAATTTCCCCATAAGAGACAATGTGAGCCAAATGAGCATTAGGGCCTTACCCCAGGACCCAAAGTGTACTTTAATTAATGTCTGATAATTTTCTTCATGGCTTATTAGGAAGGAACATTTCAGAGCACAAAAGGAGACTTTGTTTATAGGGAGGTTTTGTTTTGAGCCCCTGAAGTAACTTGATAGTTTATTTTCTGTCTGATCACAATCTCCCCAACTGCTGACAGTTTGCCTTTGAAATGAGTCAGCTTTGATCAGGAATATGGCAGCCAGACAGGTCTATTTTACTGTCTGTGACTTAGCCCAACCAGTTTGGCAACAGTAAGCTGTATTTCAGGGTAGGGAGTGGAATATGATGGGCACTGAGGCAGCCTGTGACAATGTAGCCTCTCTTGGCTGAAGCCAACAGGCTGGCACTTCTTCCCTCTGCTCAGTGGCTCAGCCACGAAGCACCTTTCTTTGTTATGTGGTGATGAGCATGGTGCTGTCTCACTCGGGCCCTCCTCTTTGGCTGGACACACACACACACACACACACACACACACACACACACACACACATACTGCTATGCATCAAAAACTTCGTCTTTATGGCCTCCCTTCCACCATGGAGACAGGCCATTGCTCCCACCATGCTCCCATGCACTGGGTCTCTTTTTCCTCCAGCAATGCAGATACTTCTCTTTGCTCATTTCATTAAAGCTCCTCTGGGAGGTTACTGCAGCGGGAGATTGCCAAGGTCAATACTGCCGCAATGCTTTCCCTTCTGCTCGTTCTTGGCACCAAAACATTCCCAGGTGGGCATATTACGCTGGTGTCATACATCAAAACTATACAGCAGGTTCACCAGGCATCTGCTGAGCTCAGGCACCATCTCTGACTGCAGTATGTGTACTGACCTTGGGAGTGCAGCCAGGGACTGGCTCCGCTGGTGAGTGCCAGCTTCCTGTTAGCTGAGAACACCCATCACATAGCAGAGGCTGCTGTGACCTGCTCTGTCTAGGACCAGGTTAGAGGCCAAGAGGAAGTTGAGTCATGTGAAGCTCTTCATCCTTCCAGGCTGTCTACTATGCTAGTGGGAGCAAAGCTTCCCGATGACTTCATGCATGTAAGGGTTTGAGTCCTCCTGTGTGCTTTAGAAGTCACTTGTCTATCCCGAGTACCAGTGTCCTCGCTGTGAAACGGGACAGTGGTCCTTTCCTCACGGAATATCGTGAAGTTTCCCTGAGGTGGAGCATGTGGTAAACCTAAATCCATCAGAGTTCCAGTGCATGCTGGGAATTGCCAGACACATAGGAGGCCACGCCCCCACGAGTGGAGGATAACACGTGGGCGAAGAAGGCTCACACTCTCCTGCTCAGCAGTGGAAAAATCTCTCAGTCCAAAAGAGCCAGTTTTACCTGCAAAGCATGAAGGAGCCAAGTGAAAAATAACAGCAGCCTGACTGGGTTGGCGTGCGCTTCCCCTGCCTCACCCAATCCGTGGCTTAAAGGATTGGGAAATGGCCAAACAAACGTGGGCCTTGTCTAGAAATGTCTGGCCAGAGTAAAGGGAAGCATGGGGGTGCACTAGGATTAAGGTGGCAGATGTGATGTGGTCCATGGCTAGTTGGCTTAGTGACTTTTACTAGTCACATCCTAAATTCAAGTGTGCTTATTGGGTTAGTGTGGGAGAAGCCAGGCTTCTTGCGATTAGGGGATGGTGTACTCCTATGTCTCTACTGATCTGTAGCCTAATCCGGTGGAAAATTTACGATTTGTATTCATCTACTTTTGTACAACTTCACCCAAGAAGACACTATGGAAAAAGTACTCATTTTCATTTGTGGTCTCCCAAACATATGTCTGTTAGACTCTGTTAGAGTCTTTCACGGGTGCTCAGGAAGCCATCCCTCCTGCCCACTGTGGTCTTACAAGACCACATGAAGCTTGGTGAACCATCAACAGAAGATGGATGGTCTTGTTTCATCTTCTTGAAGTGCAAGGTTGATTTTACCCTGAGAAGGTCAGTTATCAGGGATCAGATCTGCAGGTGGTGTTCAGGAGGGTACAATATAAATCAGAGTGCTATGGTAACCAGGGCAGTCACTTATCAGCTGTACTGAATGACAGATGACAGAGTGGGTAATTATTCCCCTGACTGGCTTCTTTTTGAGTCATCAAACCCACCCATTCTTCCTTTTGTCCTTCAGTCTGCCCATCCATCCATCCATCCATCCACCGATTCATTCATCCAGTATTTACTGTTACTTGAGTAGACATTTCTAAGAAACTAACAGCAATAGTGACTGTGGTTCTTGCCCTCAGAAACTTTATCAGGTACAATAAAAGTTGAGAAATATAAATGAGTTAATGAAAAGTACAAGATTTTTTTTTTGGTGGGGGAAGGGAGTAGTGTTTGAATCCAGGTCTCTTTGAGAAATCCAGATGACCCCCAATTTATGAGCCCTGAGCATTCCAGCAATAGACATTACTGCCAAGGGGCTGGAAGAGGCCATTCCCTCTGAGGAGTTGCAGACACCCCGCTGAGCTAATGAGGAGGGAAGGAGCAGGAGGAGGTCCGGGTACCTGCTAATGGTGCAGGTCTTGAGCAAGTCAAGGGTTGGGACTCGCTTGTGCAGGGGCTCGGAAATGCTTTCATGGCAGATGTGGTCCCCAGGAGGCTTTCTGAGCTTCACTGGAATCCAGATACATATTCAACTGGGTCTTCTAATTTTCGAAGTTCCATTTCAGTCCAGAGTTGGGGAAGCCTTGGTGACGGCTGGCAGCTGACTCCGGGAAGTCAGGCATATGTAGCTCTCCCCACATCACCTCAGTTTATGGTGCTTTTCACCCCCACCCCCACTTTCCCGTATTCCCTATTTCCATGCACCATGCCTCCACAGTCTCAGTCGTTCCCTTAAGGCTGAATTTCCAGCCTCACTCTCCATGTGCTAGGAATATGGGAGCTTGAGCCTCCACGGCCTCTTCTATCTTTGGAATCTGTCCCTTGGCTATAAATAAGGCTGTTGCCTAGTGCCAGCATTGATGGTATTTGCAGCTGTCCTATGGGAGATGGACTCAGACGAATAACCCATTTGCAAGAGGACATGGCCATTAGGCAACAGCTATTTATGGTTCCTATTGACCAGAGCCAAACCTGAATTGTCACTGTCATTAAAGTTTCATGTGCTGGGAGCCCCCTTGTCTTATCTGGCTGTCTCTTTCCATTTATTTGAATTATCTGCCATGTTTATCTCAGTTCCTCACTAGGTCTTTGGTAGCTGTGTAGTCCGGTTGCTTGAATTTCACTTAGGGTACCTCCAGTCTTCCTACCGCTCTCTGAACTAGGGTGTGCATAGCTCCACCCACACAGGGAAACACTGAGGGTCAAAAGGTTAAACCCTTTGCCCAGAGTCACCCAGTTAAGTGACAGAGGCAGGAGACAGCCTGAGTTCTGCCGGGAATCAAAGCCTGGGTAATTTCCTTGAAACCATGCATATCTGATGTCTGGACCTGGAATGCCACCTTAAAGGTTTTTATTTATTTATTTGTCTGATGACAGGTTACTCACTTGACATTAATTCATTGATGGAGCATGCAATTTTTTAACAGTTTGTCCATGCCAAATCCATGTTAGGAGCCACATTGTTCCTTCAGAATTTCTTTTCCATATCCATCAATGACAATAAATAAAATTCCGGGCCACATTCTTTGTGGCCCTATAGTTCAGCATATTTTATAGATGACTCTGGGGAACTTTTCAACTACAAAATATTCTTCTTTTGTAAGATGCATTACATCATAAGTGATAATGGTTTTTAGTGGCCTTGACATTGGCAGTCTAAGCAGGAAATAGTCCAACACCAGTCCCCTCCTCTCTCAGCACATCCCTTTCATCTCGGGTACCTGCACTTCCTCATCCTAAGATGTGCAATGTGATTGACCCTGGGGCCAAAGAGAGAGAACCCCTTCATCTCTCCCCTCATTTTGCCTCTGAGAAGGAAGAAGGTGTGTGGTTGAGAACCCAGTGTAAGTAAGATCTGCCTTGCTTCTTCTTTACTCTTGGACCCATCTCTGAATTTCAGTTCTCTTATTTTAAAGAGGAGGTTTATTTCTGGGAAGGTAGTGGCGGTGTTAGTTCAGTATTCTTAGATTGATTCTTTATGCTGATGCTTCACAAGTTAAGAAAAACAATACTTAAACCATATGTGGTAACAAATCTCAGCTCTTGGGAGGGATGGAGGCTAGCCTGGGCTACATGGCACACTCATCTTAGACAACATAATCAGACGTTGTCTAAAAGATAGAAAGAGAAGGTAGGGAGTGGAATGGAGCTTAGATCCACTTTGATGGGACATTCTTGTACCAGACTGACTCATTCGCCCTGTACCAATGTTTTTGTTTGTTTGTTTAATATTAAGAAATACCAGTGGGGTTGGGACTATAGTTTAGTTAATAGAGTGTTTGCCTAGCATTTGTGAAGACCCTAGTTTGATTCCCAGTACCACCTAACCGTCTGTGCTGGTGCGCATCTTTAATCCCAGCACTCTGGAAATAAAAACAGGAGGAGCAAGGTCATCCTTGGCTATATAGTGAATTTGAGACCATCCAGGGTTACATGAGATCCTGTCTGGAAATAAGGATAAGAAAATAGAAAGAAAGAAAACACCAGGGCTGGGGCAATAGCTCAGTTAGTAACAGCACCCACACAAAAAGCTGGGTCAGCAGTGACATGTTCACTTCTAATTTTAGGTCTGGGAAGGTAGATATAGTAGGATCCCTCAGGCAAGTGACTTGGGTGCCACTGAAATGAGCCTCTTTTCTTCTTTCAGAGATAATTAGTCAATATCTACATGCAGAAGGGAATTGGTAACTAACACTGTCTCCCATCTACATCCTCTAGGGAACTTTAAAAGAGAAAGCAGACAGTTGGGTCATCTAAACCTTACCCATTATGTCACTCTTCCAACTTGGGCCCAGGCATCTGATGCTCAGGGAGAAGGAGAACAAAGACCAGGAAGTCCCATGGGTAGTGTGGAGATGGCACACAAGCCTACAGGCTGTGCTGCTGTGGGATGAAGGCTCCATCAGCAGCCTGATGACTCTTTATTCCTGGAATTGGGGTCAGAACCTACAGAGGGAAGGTGGGAGCAGTAAACCTTCTCCCTCTGTCTCTATGGGGACCACAGAGAGGAAAAGGTGCGTCCTTGGATTATGCTCATTAGAGATGGTTTTCTGCTCTCTCGGAAGCCAGCTCTTTCTCCTGGTGTATCCCAGCTCACACTCTCTCCAAGGACTATCCCATTGTGAGAGCATTGGCCAATTACATCCTGCCAGAGTATCCCTGAAGCCATCAGCCATGCTACTCTCTCTCCCTCCAGATGCTTGCCACAGGAATCAACCCCTAGACACGGCATCTCTGAGTATAGGGACATTCCTCTCAGCTCAGTGACCCCCTAGTTTGAGAATGTGGACAGAAGGATGAGAGCAACCCAGTGTTCTGCTGTGATGAGGCCCTCTCCACACTCGTACCTCCTCCTATGCCTGTCTTCCACTTGTGGGGACAGGAGAAAGCTGTGGGATTCTCCTTCCTGTGTTTCTGGAATGCTGAAGTCTGCCCCTTTGTCCCACACTTTGATCAGTGATACAAGTTGTCTAGGTGCTTCAAGTTTAAGCCAACACTTAGACACACCCACCTGGGATGCTGAGCTTCTCTCATAGTGGCTGATGGTTGCCAAGCCTGCCAGTATGGTACTGGCATAAAATAGAGACCTTTGGCAAACGCTTTAACCTCCCTGGACCTCAGAGTCCCTGTGAGCCAGACAAGACCAGTCACAGAAACTAACTCCGAGATCAGGAGGACTAAACATGACAAATATCTACACCTGGCCTAGTGGGTGGCAGCTAGGAAGTGCTCCACAGTTCCCGCCATGCAGTTTGGGTCTGCTAAAAGTCTAGCTGTCTTAGCTACCCTCCTGAAGACTTCCTTCACCGGTGGACGGCCAGCTGGAGAGGGGCAGCAGCATCATCCCATGTGTCTCCTTCCCCTGGCTGAGCAGCTCCCCTGTCTGGAAGTCACCAGGGAGAGGGTCCCATTGAGAACTAGAACAAAAGCAGAGCAGTAAGGGCTAACTGAATTAAGCAAGTTACCAGGCAGTGGAAAATGCCGTTCAGTTTGTATCCATGAAGCAGATGGCCCACACAGGATGATTTCATTAGTTTTATCATGTCGTAGGAAATTAATTTGTCACTTTATTATCTTTTCTTTTGTTTATAGAAAAGAAAAGAGATGTGATTTTGTTATCTTTGGCAAAAGCAATTTGTAGAAAGAGCCCCCACCTTAATGGGAAACAAAGCTACGGCAGGAATCTAAAAAATAATTGTCTTCTAATTGCCTGTTAAGAGTCAGCATAGCCCTGAGAATGAAGTGCTGCCTCCTATTGTTGGCAAATTGGCTTCTGTTTCCTCCTTCCATATAAAAGATGTGTGTGTGTGTCCTTTATATCTATATGTATATGTCGATATAGCCTTTATATGGCTTGAGAAGGGGATCTTTATATGGGGGAATCTTTTAAATCTTTAGATAATGGGCTGTTGGATAGTTCACTCATTTCAGTGACTGCAGTCCAGGCGTCCTTAGGTCCTAATGTCTGGCAGTACACAGTTTTCATTGCGATGTCTTGCATTGAGTTTTGGCGTGGTCATTGTGAGGGAATTCCAGGCATCTTGATTCCTGTCTTTTTTAAAGGTGAGAAAGAACTGAATGCAGATTCTTGCCTTAAGAACGAATGAAATCTTTTGAATTTCAGGTTCAGGGTTGTTAACTGGGAGATTCCCTATACTTATTCTTTCAAATAGTTCTTTCATGGCCCTTTTGAATGGATCAAAGCAAAACCTGGAGTTCTGAATGGCTTTTTTTTTGTGTGTGTTTGAGTTCCTTTTATCCTACTGAACAACTACTAATGAGCATTCTGGGAAATTCGCCCCCCTGTGGGCGGGGTCTCTAGTACATAATGACCAGGGTGTGTAAACCAGTATACATAGACTCACGCACATTGTGTGTTTGTGTGTTTACTAACGTAGGATTTTATGAAACCCTGTGATCTCAAATCAAACACCCAACCAGCACCATGCCTTGATATAACTAAATCCCTTTGCTAATCTTGCTAAAGAAGAACTGGATTTCAAACCTGACTGTACATTATAGTCAATATGGAACTTTGAAGTTTTTTTTTAATAACTTTTTTGTTGTTGGTTTTGTTTACTTGTTTGTTTGCCACAGGAGTCTTGCTGTGTAGCTCATGCCCTCGGCCTGCAGAGTTCTGGGAATACAGGCGTGCACCACCGCAGCTGGCTGCATTTCAGTTTGAGAATAGATTTAGCCTCTTCGTTGCTATTCTACTGTTGTTGTTGTCGTTGTTATGATTTTGAGACGTAGGGTCACTGTGCAGCCCCGACTACCTTGACCTTTGCAAGCCAGACTGGACTTCGAATTTGTGTCAGTCCTCCTTCAGCTGCCCTTGAGTGCTGAAATTTAAGGCCTGGATCACCATGTAGAGTTAAGTTAACTTTTAATTTATGATGAGATTTTGGGAGCTGGAGAGATGGCTTGGCCCGTCACGAATGTATATAGCTCTTACAGAGGACGTGAATTTGGCTCCCAGTATTCTTACCAGGTAGCCCACAGTTACCTCTAACTCCAGCTTCACAGGATCTGACGCCTCTCCTGGCCTCCACAGGCAATGTAAACACCCCCACCCTGACACACATTGTTAAAAATGTTTTTAAAATAATAGATTTGCCTTTATAGAAAGGTTGTAAATATGGAACAGAAAACAACTTGTTGTAGACCTTACAAGTCAATAGTATATTACACCTTTTTTTTTTTTCTTTCAGATTTTCTTGTTTCTAATCCATTGCCCTTTGTCTACTCAGGGCTCTCCCCTGGGATACCATGTTAAATTTAATAGCTAGGTGTTCTTAGACACCTTTGGGCTTTGACATTTTCTTAGACTTGTGGTTTTGTTGTTGTTGTTGTTTTTGTTTTTTGAATAACCCTGATAGTTTCCAAGAATTTTATGGTATTTCTTTTTTAGCTTAATCTGTTTGATTTTTAGGGTCTCATATAGCCCAGACTGGCTTTGACTCCTGATCCTCTTGCCTTCACCTCTGGATGACTGCTGGGACTGGAGGACTTCACCACCTCACCTCACATCACCGCACCGCACCACCTTACTATACCACACCGCACTGCACCACACCACACCGCACACCACACCACACCGCACTGCACCACACCACACCGCACACCACACCACACCACATTGCACCGCACCACACTGTACTGCACCACCCTATACTGCACCACCTTATACCCACCATACCATACCGCACCGTACCCAACCACCCTGTACTACACCATACCGCACCACACCGCACCAGATATTCTGTAGAGCAGTGGCTCCCAACCTCCCTAATGCTACAACCCTTTAATACGGTTCCTCCTGTTGTGGTGACCCCAACCATAAAACTATTTTTATTGCTACTTAATGTAAATACTTGTTTTCCGATGATCTCAGGTGACCCCTGTGAACTGGTCGTTCAACCTCTAAAGGGGCTGCACCCCATGTGTTGAGAACCGCTGCTGTAGCGACTCTTCTAACAGCTGTCAGCTGGGATATGCTAGACTTTCTCACAGTTAGATGAGGGTCATGGGTTTGGGACAGGAAAACCTCAACAGAATGAGGGACGTTCTGTCATCTTGCTGTGCTGGCCTGGATCTCCTGGCTAGGTAGTATCTTGATACTTCTCAGAGAAGGTTCTCTTTGTCTTTTTTCCCATGCCATCCTCTGCGTGGTCCTTGACAAAGAATGCTGATTTCCACAAATTTGGAAGTCTTACAGGAAGTGTTTTCCTGCGCCCATTTGTTCACCCACTTCTGCTATCAGTCTGAACCCTTGCCTCTTCACTTCTCACTGTCCTTTATAATCTAATGCTGCTCTCTTCTTCTAGAAGGTGTGCTGATCTGGGCTGATTCTAACCATTAGGAACTTGTTCATCTGGCTTCTGATCCCTTGGCATGACATGACCCTTTGCTGTGTTTTGGGGTGGAGATACAGTGTTACCTTTGGGGATTAGAACAAACCCCAGACTTTTATGGAAACACCTTGTCCCAGTGCATGAAATCATCCATCCTTGTAAGAAGTTCTAGCTTTCTCTCTCTCTGAGCATGGTGTTAGAAATCAAAGTCTGGTGCTAAGATAGATACACCCTGCTACTGGATGGCATTGTGCTTAGATCCCTTGAGGTGACAGACAAGGATATTTGGGTGTATTTGTGTGTGTGTGTGTGTGTCTACTTCCCTATGTAAAGACACATCTATAAATATCTCTATTAAATAAACATTACTTATAGTGGCATACTATGTAGTCCTTACTAGCGAACTCTACTACGGTTTAGTTAAGAAATTTCTATAGTCTCCAGCTCTAACCCACTGCCTCACAGGCTCTCCCAGCTTCTACAGCTGTGTGCTGGTAGCTTTCCGCTCTGTGATGCTAACATCCTGTTAGGATTGTCAGTATCCCTGAATTTGATGGAGACAACCCCTGGGCCCTGGGAGTTTGAATTTTAGAAAGTTCTAGACAGGCCCACGTCTCCCAACACAGGCTCTGGTGGCTCTAAATACTTCACATTTATCATCTTCCTCACAATTGTCCTTGAATGTCTTTCTATAATTTCCGTGTTTGACCTCCTTGTTTAATATCTGTCACTCCCTCAAAACAACAAGCCGCACGTCCCTTTTGTATGTCTTCCTGTCCCCAGTGAAGGTGCAAAGTAAGCACCTAATAAATAAATATTTGTTGAATGAGTGGGTAGACACACAGCAATAAAGAGGAAGAACAGAAGAAAATACGTGCTATTTCTAATTCAGCCTACACACCAATTTTTTTTTAATTGCTTGCAAAATGTCGTTCATCCTGACACTTTGAATTGAGATTGGCTGACCTCAGAATCTACGACCTTTGTGTTTTAGGGGTTCCTCTCTTGCTATTCTTTACCAAGGGGTGGAGCCATGTGGGTGACTGTGGTGGAGGCCAGGGGCCAGAGGTGGCAGCACCATTTAAAGTGTCACTCAGGTCCCATCAGGAAATTGGCTCCAATTTGGTCTGTCGAGGGCCTGTGTTTGTTCTGTCTTTCTGATCACAATGAAGGCGATGTTGATTTACAAGTCACTGGGTTGTGGCAGGGAAGATTGCTTCCTGAGTGGGAAAGATTAATTAAATGATTATCCCAGCTGCCGCACACTAATGCCGTTCTCTTGGGTTTCAGAACTAGGAAGCAGAAGGCCACCACATTTAGCCTTTTACAGGGAATCTAATTGACAACTTTGAGATGCCAAGTTTTATTAGATTGGGAATAGTCAGTGTTAGCGGCTGGCAGCTTCTGATACTAAAGAGAGCTTTCCTCTAGCCACCTGGAATTCTAAATGATGTCATTCTCTGCCTTTTTTGTGCTTATGAAGTTTTAAGGATACTTAACTCATTTTCATGATTATTATCGTTTGGTGATTTTTATCTGGGCTCCTGAGGACTGGGGCTCCCAGCCCGGCAGACAGGCAAGAAAATGCATTGAATTCCTAGTATGTACTAGGTCCTGGGCTAGTGGCCAGGGATTGCAGAGTTGTGTTGTCTATGGAATTCTCCATCTAGAATGCTCTTCTCCCATACACTAGTGCATAAGAACCACCTGTCTTATGCACTCAGCCCCCTCCTCCATCCCTGCTCTAGAGCTCTTGATTCAGCAGGCCTGGGATGAGGCCTGAACTCTGCATTTCTGTTGCCATGCCACACTGCTCTGCTGGCTCCAGAAAACCACTGCCTAGTCTCGGCATGGTTGTCCCCTTCCTGTTAATCAAATGTCATCTCCGTAGGCTATCCTCCCTACTCCCCTGTTTTCAAAATTTAATATTATATGTATAGATATTTTACCTGCATGTATATCTGTGTACCACTTGTTAGTCTGGTACCTAGAAAAGGGCGTCAGGTCCCCTAGGATTGAAGTCACAAGTGGTTGTGAGCTGCAATGTGGCTTCCGGGAATCAACTCTGGATCCACTGGAAGAGCAGCAAGTGCTCTTAGTCACTGAGCCATCTCTCTAGCCCTCTGTTTCTCTGTTGTTATTGTTGTTTTACATTTATTTATTTTGTGTGCATGTATTTGTAAACCTCCATGGGTTTACATGTACCATATTCATGAAGGTATCTGCGGAGGCCAGAAGGCAGCTGTGAGTCACGTGGTGTAGGTGCTAAGATGCAAACCCAGGTCTTCTGCAAGAGCAATATTTGTTCTTAACCTCTGAGCCATCTCTTCAGCCCCTGGATGTGTCCTACCACATCAGCCCGCCTCTATTGAATTTCCTTCAGCACAGATTCTCTGATCCTAGTGTGTGTATCTGTTCATTACCATTTTATTACTCTTGGACCAATAACACCTTGGGAAAGTGCTTTTTTATTCTCTACCCTCTAATAGAGTACGTGAGTCTATGTAGGAGGGGCCTAAAGATGCCATGGAGAGTATTGGGGGGAGGCTTAGGCAGGCAAAGACTGCATTGTATCCTACTTAGTATAGGTTCTGGACATGCCCTCCATGCCCATCACAAGTTAGTGGTTTTGCCTACAAGATAGTTGTTTGTAGGTCACGAGAGACCACTCTAGATTGGTGTGATTTTTCCATGTTCTCACTTACAGTGAAACAAGGCCAGAGACTAGCATCCTATCAGCACAGACTAGGTTGGTAGACTAGTGCCCCTGTCTCAGAGTTTGACAGGTTGTGAGAGCTGAGAATATGTGCTTCTGTTGACTCTCCTCCTGGAATCTGCTTTTGTCCATTGCTTAAACTCATGGGGCCAGCAACCACACTAAGGCGCCCATAGCTTTGTCAAAATCTCTGCAAAAGTTGAGCCAATTATTTGCAGGATTAAAGTGTGCAGCTGCTTCTCCCTGTGGGTAGTGGAAAAC
This sequence comes from Dicrostonyx torquatus, assembly GCA_028555095.1. Classification (NCBI taxonomy): domain Eukaryota; kingdom Metazoa; phylum Chordata; class Mammalia; order Rodentia; family Cricetidae; genus Dicrostonyx; species Dicrostonyx torquatus. The sequence goes on along the minus strand of JAQHUG010000484.1, from coordinate 586,888 downwards.
AATGAAATGAAGGGCAAAAACCAGGGTGTTAGGCAAAAGATGAGCAGTGTGGGGACACCCAGTGATTTGGGAGAGCTTGGAAACCTCCATGCAGAAGCTGGAAGTCTGTAGAATTTGGTGAAGTTTGCTTGGCCTGAGCTTCCATGGTAGTCTTTGCCAAGGACGGGTCGAGGGGGTGGGACTTCTCAGGTTTGTTTGCTTGGTGCAGCCAAAGAAACTGTGATGTATTTCCCCTGAATGTGTCAAGAAAATGTAAGCACAGAGAGCTGGATTATTTTAGAGGGTGAAGAGAATCTGGTGGGGGTGATGGAGGTGCAGGAATCTCTGCAGCAGGGAGCCAGGGCAGGGGGCCAGGAGGCCGCCCCATGGGTTTGGGTAACATAAGCTGCGGCTGTTCAGGAGGTGGCCCGTGTAAGGAAATCTGACCACAGCTAAAATTAACCTGTGAGGCTTCACACGCCTCCACACTGCTTTGAACTAAACTCCCCTAGAGAGGGCACTGACTGCTGACTACTGAGGATCCTACTACTGCCTGCCACAGGGGGCCAGTTATGCCTATAAGCATCAACGTTTGGGTCCCTGCCCGGGACCAAAGTCGGGATTCCTGTGACCATTATAAAGTGGTGAGCAAGGGAGGGACGCTGGCAGGGTCCCTGGGGAGAGCTGGTAAAGGTTGTATAAGTTGGGCTTTTGTTTAGAGATGGTTCCGATTTATTGTCCGTCCTGTGTGAGGCTGTGAGTTCTCTGAGGTCTCTCTCTTCTACCCTCTCCCTGTTGCTTTCTGTGTCATGTGTCCTGGTGGCAGGAAGGCTAGGTGTGTGTTTTTAGAGCAGATGGAGAAGGGTCTGTCTGAAAGTTATTGGTGGTCAGGGGCCGCCAGAGACCAGATGAGCAGGGTCACCATGGCAGCAGGAGGGCCACTTCCATCTGGCTTCTTAATGGAGCTTTGGCAGGTGCAAAAGGGAGAAAGATGGGCTTGTGTCAAGGTTTGGAAGTGTCATGGGGGGTAGTCCAGAGGGCTTCCATTGTGGGTTTGAAGAGGAGCTGGAAGGAGTTTCTACATCTTCAGACACTGGCATTTCTCTACTCCCTCTCCCCGACCCCCAATTTCTCTTTGTAACCCTGGCTGTCCTGGACCTCACTCTGTAGACCAGGCTGGCCTTGACCTCATATCCACCTGGCTCCGCCTCTTGAGTGCTGGGATTAAAGGGACGCACCACACCTGCCCAGCTGTGACCCTGGTATATTTCATCAAGGGTACTACAGCCTCTTCTTCCACAGATTCTTCACAATCTCTGTGTATTCACAGAGCAAAGAGGCAAGATGCACTTTTTCTCTAATACCTCCTTAGCATTCAGATGACTCCTGCCACGCAGGGCTGACAGCAGTGGGCAGCATGGCAGTATGATCTAGCAAACAGAGGGGTCACTTTGATATGGTCTGAGAGAGTGGTCAGAGGCTATCGACTACTCCTTAGCTTAATCTTTGGAAATAATATAGTGTGCCCCTTCCCCAAGCTTCCTTTCCCTTTCTGCATTGAGCCTTGTTTGGGGAGGAGTGACGTTCCTGTGTGCTTAGCGGTTGCCTTACCACGGTGCAGTGTCAAATGTTTAACCCCTACAGCATCTGCCTAGTGAGCAGACACTGTGCTGCAGGAGTATGAGTGATGTAAGGGAAGACCCCTGTGAAAACATACCTCTGACACAGGTTTGGGACCACCCTGCTGTGCCAAGGCCCTGACTCTGCTCATAGAAAATCTCCATGGAGTCAGCACCTCCTGCGTTTGTGTTCCAGATCGCCTGTCACCAGACAAGCACAGCAAGTGCCTTTACTGGTTAAGGCATCTTGCCAACCTTTTCCATCTTCTTGTTACATTCTCCTGATGTGTTGACTCATCAAAGCAACAAGGTTGCCAGGGAGCTGGGAACGCATTCCCTTGACTTTAGGTATCTAACACTATGTAGGCACAGCAGTAAACGTTGTCTTGGGGTTATATTACTTAACTCCTGAGCTACAGACTCATGCCCTGTGGAATGAATTTCTTTTGAGGTAGGGTGTTAAAAATAGACTTCACAAAGAGGATGCTATTAATGTGTTTTGAGCCTTGACAAACACAACCAGTGTACATGGGTGGGGATTTCCATCCCCTGCTGAGCCTGGATAGGCACAAGAGTCAGTTCCCCCCTTTCCTAGATACTGCATACTTCCAGAAGTTTCTTCTAGAAAGTTCTCTCCGTCTTGGCTATCAGGATGAGCCAAGTTGACTCCTGTAATTCTCTTGCGACATGATGGGCCAAACTAGAAGACTTGGCCTGTGGTGCTGATGCTGATCTGTGCTGACTCCAGTGGCCTTATCTATTCCACGGGACACACAAATGCTCCCTCTCTGTCTTCCAACATGGCTAGGGTAGAGTCCTGTAGAGGGGAAGCTGACACAGCTCTGTTGCAAGGACTCCATTATTATTCCTGAGATGACGCCATTGGGGCTGCCTTTCAGGACTCTAGAATAAAAAGTAAGCTTGTGTAAACCTCCCTTTTGTGTCCAGGGCCGCACTGTCCACTGGGTAGGGGACAGCTCTTCTTCCTAGTAAAAGCCCATTGTGAAAATACAAAACACAGCAACCTGGGACGCCCCCCTAGGCCTGGGAGTTCTGATGTCTGGGCTGGAGAATGGCCCAGGGCATGAGACACAAGTCTCTTAGCTGTGGAGTTGCTGAGAAAGGAATGAAGCTCCCGTTTGGGAAAGGAGAGTGGGTGGTGCAGTGCCAGCCACTGCTGGGAACTGCCTGCAGTCCAGAGGGTTTTGTTTGTTGGCTTGTTTTAATTTTTTTATTTTCATTTTATGAACATTGGTGTTTTGCCATGTTTGTTGAATGCCCTGGAACTGGAATTACAGTCAGTTGTGAGCTGCCATGTGGATGCTGGGAATTGAACTCAGGTCCTCTGGAAGAGCAGTCAGTGCTCTTAACCACTGAGCCCAGAGTTTTTAAAATTACTTTGACACAACTTTCCCACCCACAACACGGAAGTGTGACTCTCAGGCAGGTGCTGGTTCTCTCTGACAAGCAACATGTGGTACTCAGGCTCCTTAGGACAGCATCAGACCTTCTGGAGTCTGGCAGTCCCTTCCTGAGAGGTATCCTGGTCCTTTGCCAATCTCCTGCCAGCGTCCATGCTTGGCTGTTAACTTCCAGTGCTGTTGACCTGAGTCTCAGAGGAGGAGGATTTGGAAGGGTGTGTGTGACTGGCCTGGCCTGGGTGTATGAAGAAACTGAAGCCAGGACTTGACTCCGGGTTTCAGGTCACACTTCACATGTAGAGTTCCCTGCATGTCACTCACACATGCTTGAGAATTTGTGAATTTCAGAATAACTTCATCATGCCATGCCGGCTCTCCTAACCAAGTGCTTTGGGCTTGAAACATCTGTACCTGAGCATCTCAAAGTCAATGATTCATGAATTGCTGTTAATGGGCGATACATCCCTCAGGTAAAATGATCTGAATTTGTGTACGTATGCACATATATAAAATATAATGCACATGCACACATATCATATTTCTGGGCTGTAAACAATCTAGCTTTCACTTTTTTTCTGGGTGAAACCATAGGAGGACCCTACTGGCTTGCCTTTGCCCTGTGCCCCCGGCACCTCTCTGGACTTTTAACTGCAGCCGTCTGGGTGAATCGATCTTTCCTTAAACCACCAACCACCACTCAGGTTTTGGGTGGAAATATGCTTTAGGCTGGCTGTTGGAAATCTTAATCAGCCCTATACACCTGCCTGGGGTCTGTGTGGTCCTTAAAAAAAAAAAAAGTTATGGGTCTGGAGAAATGGCTGCTCTTCCTGAGGACCTGGGTTTGATTCCCCAGGACCCACATGGTGGCTCATAACCCTCTGTAACTCCAGTTCTAGGGGATCTGACACACTTTCTTGGCTTCCACACCAAGCACATACATAATCATGGACACACATTCAAACAGAACACCCGTGCACATGGGATAATAAAAAAAAATCATTTAAAGAGAGTTGAACAAAAACAACAAAACCCCTTTTACAAGACAAAAACTACTCCTGGCAGGCTCTCCGGATGCATCCTCCCTCACATCCACCTTAAAGCCCAGGTGGAGCTGGAAATGCAAATGCTAGCTGGGGAGAGAAATCCTCTGCCTCTTCAGACTGCTCGGCCCTGATGGGAAGGAACAAGGGTTAGGTGAGGTTTGGTTACCCAAGGCCGGAAGAGACTGAGCCAAGGCCAATGGAGGGGACGAGGTGCACCTGATCAGGCCCCTTGGCGTGCCTCAGTGGTGGTAGTCAGTGCAGGAGTGGGGGAGAGCAAAGGAGGCCAGTGCCGAGGCTGAGGCTTGAGAAGCATCAGCCAGAAGGGATTTCTCCCTTCTCCAGGCGCAGTGGAGCTGCAGAGGGCAGTTACAAGCTCACCGTGCACCCCGTGGATCCCAGGACCGGGAACCAGGAATAACCTGACCACGGCTTTCACTTGTTCTTTCCGTGCTTTATGCACTGAAGCCGAACTTGGCATCTCTCTTTTTATTCCTGAATCCTCTGCTTGCCCTAGAAATCCGGGGAGGATACACAGATTTCACGGAAGATTGTCCAAGAAAGAGTAGGTTGTGCAGGGCCTGACTGATGGGGTACCGTCCATTTCGTCCCAATCACACAGCCTCCCCTTTCTGCTGGCAGTCCCAAACCCCACCTCCGTCCCTGAATTCTCCAGCGAAGCCTTTCCTTGTAGTTTCCTCTGTCTTGTATTTGCATATTCATACTCTTCATCTACAAAACAAATCTCCCTCTTGGGGTGGGAGGAGGGAAAACAATAACTCGCCCCTTTTCCGCCCCACCTGTGTTCACTCCACCGCCGCCCACACTTGGCTTTCAAGGAAGATGCCTTGCGGGCAGCCTTTGCCGGGCTCCCTCAGGGTGAATCCTCCCACTCAGTCAGGAGAGCAGCACCGGCTGCTGACCCCAGGAGCTTCAAAAACAGTAAGTCTTGTGAAATAATTAGGAAATGATGAGCTCTGAGTTTTCATCACCACCTTAAAATGTAATTTAATTGTAACCGTTCATGCTTTTAGGTAATGTCTAAGTGAGCCCGTTCCCGAAGTTCTCAGAAAAATTTTACAGTCACCTTCCTCCGTCACTGCTCTTTTTTAACGGTGCTTTTGACATGTGTGATCAGGTGGGTCCTACAAGCGTGGATAGCGCCTCTCAGCAAAGTGCCTTCCGGGCATCTCGTCTGTGACTGGCTGGCTTAACGTACATGAAATAACTTGTTTTGAGGGGCTTTGAGATTTAGCAAGTGAAGAGCAACAAAGTCTTCTACCTCACCCATGCATCCAACCCCCCCATTCCACTGATGCTTTTTCCACACGCTGATACAGCTGAGCATTCCCCAGTGTTCCTCCCGCACCTCTCTACACAGCCACCTCCAGCTCACCGCCCCCTCCCCAGTAAGTCACTCTGGGGCTGGGGTTGCCTGTGGAGTCCTCGGTGCCCTGGTATTTGAGATGCAGATTTACTTTTTACTCCTAACTGCTGGCCACGTGGATGAAGTAAAAAGTTCTCTGTCAGGAGTTAAGTGGGCTGCTGATGGCTTTCCAGCCAGGATGTGAGCAGGATCGGAGTAAGCGTTTGCAGGAATGGGGGCTAGAGAAGACTCCCCGGGTAGAAGAATACCCCTACCCCCTGACTGCAGGCCTTTGTCCACCGAGAACACCTGCTGAGGGACATGTGACATTTATGGGCGGGAGGATGGCAACCAAGAAGAGGAACTAGAAGTTAAAGGTCCAAGTTTGTGTTAGGCACCTTACACATGATGAAGCAGCCCTTGCCATGTAAGACTATTATCCCACTCTACAGCTGGGGAAACTGAGATTCACGGAGTCGTGATTCACCTAAGGTCACAAAGCCTCAGCATCAACCTTTCAGTTTAAAAAGTATGTTACAACTTAAACTGAAGGGCTGGAGGGATGGCTCAGTAGTTAAGCGTGCTTACAAGGGACCCAGGTTTAGTGTCCAGAATTCGCACAGTGGCTCATACCGTGTGTAACTCATAACCATGTGTAACTCCAGTTCCAGAGGATCTAATGCGTTTTTCTGACCAGGCACATACGTATGTGGTGTGCATACAGATGGGCAGATAAACGTTTTTGCACATAAAATAAATTGATCTAAAATTTTTTTTTCAAAATAAATAAAATGCTGCTTCCTGGGAAGGAGCTGACCTGAGATTACCCTTCAGAATTACTCCAAACTAGGACCCTGAAGCAGGAGAGCAGGCCTTCAGATCCAAGGAGCAGCTTCACTGGGAAAGATGTATAGCATGACAGGGGCCTGAAGGAAAAATGAACTCTTCAGTCCCTGGAGCATCAGGAGAGACAACAGCATCGTGACCATAGGCAGCTGTAATGTGACCTTATAGGGGCAAGAGAGCCTTTCCTTCAAATTCACAGAGCAAAGGGGGAGTCTGCTGTTAACAGATTTCCGCGCGTGTGTGTGCCTTTATACCACGTGATCTACCTTGCTCTGGGCTGGGTGCCAAGGGGCACTGAGGCAGACATTATGTAGAACCGTAATTTACTTTGCAACTAAAAGGAGTAGGGCCTGCAAGGCCACGATATAGCAAGCATGCTTTCTTTTTAAACATTTCCAAAAGCTTTATTTTATGTGCATGGATGTTTTGTCTGTATGCATGTATGTGTACTGAGAGCCCATGCCGGCCAGAGAAGGTGCTGGGCCCCCTGGATCTAGAGTTAAGGGTGGTTGTGAGCTGACATGTGGGTGCTGGGAACCAAACCTGGGTCCTCTGCAAGAGCATCCAGTGCTCTTAACCACTGAGTCGTCTCTTTAGAAAAATGGGCTTGGGGGTTTATATCTCCTATCCCTGTTGGCCTCTCTTCCAGGTACTTCTTTTCTTTCTTTTCTTTATTTTTATTGATTATTATTAGCTCTATATTTTTCTCTGCTCCCCTTTCTGCCTCTCCCCTCCCCCCTTCAACCCAAGGAAAGGGGCATATTCTTCTAGGAAGATCATGTTACCTAGAATTCAGTCCAAGTCAGTGTATAAGGGTTAAGGCCATTTGTAGGGGTTTAAGTACACCTGTGGCTGAGACGTTCACTAGGGAAAGCACTCTGCACCTGCTCTCCTGATAAGGAATTCACCGGAAGCCAGTTTGAGCTGACCCAGCTGGAGTGCACCACTGTCTCCCATTGTTCTTTATATCTCCTTTTGGGGGGTCTCCTTTGTCACTTCCTCCCAGAGCTAACCTCCTGCCTGACGAGTCTGGTGACAGACAGAGAGGCTTGCACTATGCCTGGGTTCTCACTACCCTTAGGTGTGGCTGCCCTGCCAGAATGGTCCATTGGTGTTCCTTGTTCAAGGGAGGAGTCTGGTGCTCCTGTGCAGCTGCCCTAGCCACCTGCTGGAAGGACTTGATCCCAACCTTTACATCACAATGGCGGATGAGGAAGAATCAAATAACATGGTACCCTGTGGATGTGGGAAAGCTCTGTTTGATGACACTGGCTCTCTTGGAGCCACAGGACTTTGTTGTTCTTATCTGCAGGGTAAGTTCGATGAGGGGCTGATTTTATTCAGAAGTATCTACTAAGAATTCCAGCATCCATCCTTATGTAGCCTTCTTTGCGCTTCCCAGGAGGCCCTGGGAGATGCGGAGACTCAACTTACCTTTGAACTTCCTGAGTCAACCAGAGTTTTACTTGCTATTGGCTGCGTGAGCCTGGAGGGAGCATGACTTTCTTTATTGGTTTTTTTCTTCCTGTTTTATCTTGGTTACTTTTCTCATGGCTGTGACTAAGTAGCTGACAAAGAGCTTCCAAGAGAAAGAATGTATTTGGGCTCACAATTGAGGGTACAGCTCTCTAGGGCAGGAGCAGGAGGCAGTTGGACACATTGTATCCAGGTCAGGAAGCCGAGAGTAATTGACTTGGTTCAGCTCACAGTGTCCATATTTATTCAGTCCAGGACCCCAGCCCATGGAATAATGCTGTCCATATTCAGAGCCGCTTCCCTCTTCATCTAAACCATTCTGAAAACTCATTCATAGACACTCACGAAAGCGTGTTCTCGTGGTGACCACAACCCCAGTCAAGCTGGCAGTTATTCAACAGCAGTTTAGTGAGCTCCTGCTGTGTGCCAGGAAGTGGTGTTCAGAAAGCTCAGGCTAGCCAACCGAACTTCCTGCGCACTGCTCCTATGGCAGTGGGAGGGTTGCAGATGAGACCACAGTCACGACTGGCACACAGCAGGCCTGGGTAGAGGCATGTGCCCCTGGTACGTCGGTGGCTGTGTTCGGCTGAATGAGTGGGCCAGCGCTTTGAATCCTGGGGAGTGTGGTGCAGAGCATCAGGTGCTGTGGGAGATAGAGTGTAGGGAGGATGATCCTGGGCATTGCGTGTGGATTAACTGGGGTGTGGAGGAAGCAGACACCTACATGTTCATCCTTGAGATTTGGCCAGTCCCTCCCAACATCTTCAGCAGCCTGGCTTTGTTTGTTTATTCACTCATTTATTTATTTCCAAAGGCAGGGTTTCCAAACTCCTGGAGTCGCTGTGTACACTCACCTGTAGCTTGTTCATGTTCCCAGCATACAATGCTGCCATTGTGTGGCTCTGGGGCTTTCCCAGGCCCAACCTTAGCATTCTCTGCACAGCGTACCAAGTCAGCCTGGCCCCACAGATGGGAAGAACAAGGAGGACTTCACCCCTGAGCACAGCCCTGCCAAGGTGCCATGTGTTATAGTGGCATTTTATTCTTGCTCTCCTGATGCCGTTGTGAAATTATGTTTGCTTGATTCCTTGGTGACATGGGAAGTGTCAGTGTCCCTGTGCAGATAGGTCTGTCCTGTCAGTATGCAGTGACAAGTGTCCAGCCCCTTTCCCAGGGACGGGTGGTGCTGTGATGGCTATTGCGCAACCATTCCCTCTCACAGCTTTTCCCACACTCCCACATTTCCCACACATGACCCCCTGTGGCCTGTGGCTTCAATGTGAAATAGTGCCCGGCCCTTAAGCACCCCAGCCACTACTGCCCACTGTCTTCTGCACTGGGGAAATCCTTTACTTCTCTACTAGTAGTTTTGTTCAGAGTGCAACCAAATACCCACCAGAAAGCAACTTGAAAGAAGGGTCTTTTAACTATGGGAATGGTGATGGTGGAAGTCCGGGCGCGGGGGGCAGGGGGGGGCTGGTCACCTGGGGTCCACGGCCAGGAAGCAGAGGGATGCTTTCGGAACTCCTTTAGCCAATGGCCTTTGGGATGCTGGCCCACTGTGGGTGTGGTCTAGGGTACTATATATGGGCTATTGTGGGACTATTTTATTATAAATTCCATAGAGGGAGAAGGATGCAGGCATTCTATTTGCTTTCTCCTTTTCCCCTTCTCATTCAACCCGAAACGCCGGCCATAGGATGGTATTGTCCATGTTCAGGGTGACTCTTTCTTCCTTGGCTAATTCCCTGTGGGAAGATCTTCACAGCTGTCTTCTAGGTGATTCCAGATCAGTTGACAATAAAAGTTCACTGTCACAAGGTCTTAGTATCTTAGTTTGGGAGAAATGATACCTTCCTCAAAGACAAGATGAGAACAAAGGAATCCCTCACTTGCCAAGTGTCCATATGGTGTGTCTCCATCCTGGCTGTTACGCTCACGGAGAGCACAGTCTATACTAGGAACCAGTAAATGTCCCCTCAACATCACCGTAACCCAAATAAGGAGTGGGGACCCATTTTACTTGTAAGAAAACTGAGGCTTGGTTTAGTTTAATTACCATATGGAGGTTCACCCTGCTAGGAAGTCATTGAGGCTTGTTTGAAACATGGTGGCCTGACTCTAGAAGACATTTTCAGTTAGCTTGTATGTGGCAGTCAGAGCAGCACCCCGCACAGGTTAGAGGCTGGGAGCGGGGGTGTTTGCTCAGCGCACCGAGGTAAAGCCTAGCTCTTGGTGACAGACTAAAGTCAACATTAACAAACAGCCATGCCACTCCAGTGCCTTGCTCTGTGTTTGCATGCAGTCCTTTGGGAAGTAAGGCATGTGCAGTGGTGGGTGTTAGGGAATAAATTTATTTGGTGGTGATATAGGCAAGGTTAGAGGGGGGAACCCAGTGGGTGCCACCCTATACCTGCTGCCTTCTTCTGAGTCCAGACAGGGATGCAGGCCTATGCTACTTGCTGGCTCTATTCGGTGTACTCCAGGAGCAGAGGCTGACAGTAGGGTGCACCTGTGCTCAAGTCGGGGGTACAGAGAACCCAGTCACATCTCAGTGCTTCTCCAGCCCAACTTTATGGTGGGGTCCCCTCACTAGAGGAGTCAAGCCTTTAATCAGCCCAAAGGCCCATAGGGTCTCCCTACCTGTGTGTTTTCCTTAAGACTAAGTCATGTCAAGACATTGAGCAACTCCTGCTCTGTTCTTTCTGAGATAGGCCACTATATAGCTCAGGCTAGCCTCAAATTGTCTTCCTGCTTCTGCCTCCCCCGTGCTGGGGTGTTAGGCCTATACCTACCAGGCTGCTCGAGATACATGATGTTCAAAGACTGCCAGTCTTTAAAGGAGAGTCTGTCCAACTCAAAGGGCCCTGGGGGCATCCCAGGGTACATCACAACAGCCTTGTGTTCGGAGTGATGCCCCTGGATGGCCAAGAAAAGGGAAAGTTGTGGCAATTGAAAGCAGGCTCTATTATAGTTCTCGATGTAATCTCTTTGGAAAGATTGCCAATTGAATAGCTAAGAAACGTGAGGCTCTGGAAGAGGAGTCTCTTGGTGCCACCAGAAATGGCATTTCCTCTAAAGCCCAGCATCTGACTTGAGTATTAACAACAGCTTTGTGTTTTAGTATAGGGTGCCAGACACTGGCACTGTGTTAGCTGGTTACATGTCTGATTCCATCTAATGTCTGAGGCACCTGTGTGGCAGCTGCATCGTGGGGGACACTGAGGCCCACAGGGTACAAGATCCACCAAAGGACCCACAACGGGGAAGGTTAAATGTAGCTGGGCCTGGTCCACATGTCCATCTGAGGCTGCAAACATTCTCTTTGAGAGGCTAGAGTGATGTATCACGTGTCCAGGATGGGAGTGGAGCTTGGGCATCAGGGTGCTCTGAGAATACTGGGCAGAAGAGAACTCTAATGAGCAACTGAGGAGCAGAGCTGGTGTTCTGCACAGCTCCACTGTGCTGCACAGCCCCAAACAGAAGATTATGCTTCTGTGCTCAGCCCCTTTCTCTTTGTTCGGCTGGCAGTGCAGAAATGCATGTGTCACCTTTACCCTGGGTAAGAAATACGCATTTTTATTCCCTTTAAGCATTGGCCTTGCTATAGTCTCTGGGAGAACACGCCATCAGCTTGTATGCGATCATTTTTGTCGCGCAGGGTAATCAGAGCTAAGACGTTTGACTGCACAGTACTAAGGCAAGGGAAGCATGTATTCTTGGTAGTGTGACCAAAGTCTTGACCCAAAGCCAGACGCCAGTGTCTCCTTCACAGCGAACGCACGGGAAGCAGCTGCAGATGTCAGATGACTGCTCTGTCCCATCACCAGGCTCAGTGTTGGTATTTCCTTCCAAGACACCACTTAGCCCAGTTCCCAAGAATAGCTCTCTTGGTACCCTGCCGTCTGTCGGAAGCCCCAGCTTGTATTTCTAGCCTGCTCCCTGTGCCTCTAGCTCTGCTGGTGCAGTTTTGTTTTTGTTTTTGTTTTTCCCTGTGATTCCTCATTACAAAATGGCCTCCCCTCACTTGAGAGCTAATTGCAGTTCAAACTTGTCGTCTGGTAATCAGATCCTTGACTTCACTGATTGTCAAAAACCTCCCCTTTGGGTTTCAACTCCAATGACAGAGGCTGATATGGAGCGAGGAGCAAATGAACTTGGCGCTCTGGAATCCTGCCAGGGTCTGTAGAAAGCCCCTGTTTGCTGCCTGGGCCTTCCTCCCCCCTTCCCTCTCCTGTTTACTTTGACAGCGGCTTCTCTAGGAACATCACCTGTGCACGCAGAAGCTTTGGGTACAGGGTGACCTGGAGGAGTGATGCCTGCTCGGGCACCAGTGTGAGACTGTCCTGGGGCCATTTTACCTTGGACTAGTTTGGTGATTTGAAATCCAACTGGGGATGGTGGTTAGGTTCTTTCTTTTCCACTAAAACTTTGCTGTGTTGAAAACTCAACGGTCCCCTCTCGGGGCCAAACAAGGATTGCTGGACATCTACACAAAGCAGCTGTGGCCTCCAAGTCCCATAGTTTTGGAGAAGGAGAGCCTTGGAGACACAGTTTTGGCTACCCAGGCCTCAGGTTCTCTCCCCAGCTTGAAAACTTCCACACACACTTTAAGCCAGTGTTGCAGAATTGCTGAAGCTGAGGAGTGGGCCAGGGGTGGATAGTTAGGGGCTTTGTTGCTGTGATGAAACGCCATGACCAAAGGCAAGCTGGGGAGGAAAGGGTTTATTTATTTGGCTTACACCTTCACATCATAGTCCAGCATGGAAGGAAGTCAGGGTGGGAACTCAAACAAAGGCAGGAACCTGGAGGCAGGAGCTGATGCAGAAGCCGTGGAGAGGTGCTGATTACTGACTTGCTCCCCATGGCATGCTCAACCTGAGACCAACAGCCAGGGTGTCCCCCGTCCACAATAGTGGTTCTCCCATACCAATGACTAATTAAGAAAATGCTCTACAGGCTTGCCTGCCTACAGCCAGATTCTCCTCCCCCTCCCTGCCACGAGACAGAATTTCTCTGTATAACAGCTCTGAGTGTCCTGGAATTCACTCTTTAGACTAGACTGGCCTCGAATTCACAGAGATCCACCTGCCTCTGCCTCCTTGAGTGCTGGAATTAAAGGCATATGCCACTACCACCTGGCTACAGGGGAGAAGGCCTGCCGAAGTCACATGCTCAGTGGGCTAGTTTCCCTTTAATGTATCTATCCTATCTCTATCTGTCTGTCTGTCTGCCTGTCTATCTATCTATCTATCTATCTATCTACCTAGTATCATCTTTCTGTATACATACATACATACATACATACATACATACATACATACATACGGATTTATTAGAGTGTCTTACAGACTCAACAATGGCTATCTCCTGACAGAAAGTCCAGGATCCCAGTAGTTGTTCAGTCCAGGAGGAAGGCTGTCTCAGCTGTTCTTGAGTAGATCTCGAAGAACAGGAAATAGGCTCTAATGCCAGAGAAGAGTGAATTTGCCAGTAGGAGTAAGGGCAAGCAGGCAAAGGCTTTCTTCTTCCATGTCCTTATATAGGCTGCCAGCAGGAGGTGTGGCCCAGATCAAAGGTGGACCTTCTCACCTCACAAGATTCAGATTTGGGGTGGGACTTCCCACTTCAAGGAAAATCCCTCTCAGCTGTACCCGGCGACTTGGGTTTTAGCTAATTCCAGATATAATAAAGTTGACAACCAAGAATAGCCATTATACCTGTTCTCTCCTCTTTAAAAAAACATTTTTAATGTACCCGTGTGCTTTGCCTACATGTGTCTGTGTGCACCATTTGCATGCAGTGCCTGCAAAAGAGGGGCTTGGACTCCCTGGAGCTGAAGTTGTGTAGCAGATGGTTGTTAAGTCACTATATGGGTGATAGTAATTTAATGCCCCCACCCTACCCCAGCCTTTGGAAGATCAGCCAGTGCCCTTAATCTGAGATGTCTTTCCAGCTTCCCTACCTCTTTTTAACTTACAAAGAAATTCTGGCTTGAAGACTCACCAAGAGCCCATATCCTTAGTTTGCGTGGGTAGTCATCTTCCCAAGACCTGCTCTTTTCCATCCCATTCAGGTTGAGCCAGCAGGCACATAGTGGCCTCCTGCCATGTGCCAACTTCTCTGAGAGGCTCTGCCAGACATGTGAAGATGGGCCAGATGTGGTGGTTGCCCACGTCTGGTGCTGGGGACTTGACGGTTGGATCAGGAAACTAAGAGTGATTTCATGGAAGGGCAGGGCCCTGCAGTGGAGCCAGGGAACCCCCAAGTGGGTCAAGCAGCAGCAGTGTGGAGACAGGAGAGCTGATGAGTTTTCCTGGGCCGGCTTGTAGTGATTATTGCTGAGTGTTTTGCTTCGTGCAGGCATATATGCTCACTTGCTCTTGGGAGCCCAGACTGGCAGACTCTATTAGGAGGAGCGAGATGAACATATTTGAGGTTTTATGGGTCAACGATCTCTGTCACAACTGCTCAGCACTGCTTTAGTGGCACAAAAGCAGCCAGAGACCACAAAAGGATGTGGCTGTGTCCCATGAACCATACTGACAGAAACAGGTGCCCAACTGGCATTAGGCTGGGCTACGACTTGCCAGTACCACCTTATATTTGGTGTAGTCCCAAATATAATTAATTATATGAGTGATGAAGCTGCGTGTACTGGTTTGAATGAGAATAGCTCTCATAGGCTCATATATTTGAATGCTTGGCCCTTAGTTGATGAAACTGTAAAGTTTTGGAAAGGTTGGGAGGTGTGGCCTTGTTGGAGGAGGTATGTCGCTGGGGTGGGCTTTGAGTTTTCAGAAGTTCACAGCAAGTCTAATGTCTCTGCCGCTAACCTGTGGGCCAGATGTAAGCGCTCAGCTACTGCTCCGGTACCGTACCTGTCTGACTGCTGCCCCACCCCTCATCGTGATGGTCAGGGACTTAGCCTCTGAAATTGTAAGCAAGTCTACGATTAAATGCTTGCTTCTAGAAGTTGCCTTGGTCCTGGTGTCTTTTCATGGCAATGGAAAGGTAAGGCACCAAGGAACGAAATATTGTTAGAAATGAACTTGCCCTGAGCCAGAGGCAATGTGGTCAAATCTCGCGGGTCTGTGTGGTGCCTTTCCACGTACTCTGCCCCCACCCTTGAGGGTTGAGGACATTCTGGGAAGGGTGGGCATGTGATGTGTCTGGAATGATAATGGGGGAAGTTTACTTTTAGGTGCTGGCAAGTGGGGAGCAGGCAGCAGTGAACTCAGCACAGCACTGTGAACATTGCCAGGGAGATTAAAGGTCACAGGAGAGCATTTGGTGTGGTTTAGTGTTGAGGATCAAACCCAGGGCTTTACACATGTAAGTGAGCACTCCCCCATTGAATGATTCCTCTGCCTCAGCCCTTGATTTTTATTTTTATTTTATTACTTTTCTTTTTGAGTCAGGAGCTCGCTCACTCTGCAGCTTGTGTAGGTTAGTTATTGTTGTTGTTGTTGATGGTGGTGGTGTGTGTGTGTGTGTGTGTGAGTGTGTGTGTGTGTGTGTGCGTGTGCTTTGTGTTTTTGTCAATGTGGCACAAGCTAGTGCCACCAAAAAAGAGGAAACTTTTTTTACTTTAATTGAGAAAGTACTTCCATCTGAGTGACCTATAGGCACATTTGTGTGACATATTCTTGATTAATGCTTGCTGTGGAAGGGCCCAGCCCATAGGGAGCAGTGCCACCCCTGGGCAGGTGGTCCTGGGTGGTAGAAGAAAGCAGGCTAAGTAAGTCATAAGGAGAAAAGCCAGTAAGCATCGTTTGTCTATGGTCTCTGCTTATTCCTGCCTCCAGGCTCCTGCCCTGGCTTCTCTGATGATGGACTGTGACCCATAAACTTAAAAAGCCCCTTTCTTCCCAGGTTGCCTTTGATCAATGTTTTTATCACAGTAATAGACTAGAACATGGGCCTTGAACTTGCAATATAGCCCAGGCTGGCCTCAGACTCAGTCTTACTAGGAATGCTGGGATTATATGAGCAGCAAGAGCTCTTATTTTGGAGTATAGAGGATCGTTTTGTCCACTTTGTCCATTAAAAGGTTCTGTGTACCTGGTACCTGCATGGTCTCTCTATGGCTCCACCCTGTGTATGCATGCATAGATGTACATGTACATGTGTACACATGCAAGTATGTGTATACACTCCTGGAAAGAAGGCTGCTTGACCCCGGCTTCCAGCTGGAATGTGTAAAGTCACTTTCTAAACAGCTTGCCTACTTTGAAGGCCTGTAGCTACTTAGGGAAGGACAGGGGTGGACCACTTATTCACCAGAGTCCTGGCCAAGGTCTGCTTCTCACTCAGATGCAACCTTGGGCATATGACTTTGCATTTCTGTATTTAACAGTGGTCCCTCTCACGTGGCTGGTGAGATGTCTCTACGCTTTGAAAGATTGCTGTGGGTACCGGCCTTCTTAGCTGAGAAATGTGCCGATCAGTGTTCCATCACTGCAACAAAACACCTGAGAAAAGTCAGCTTAAAAGAGGGGTTTATCCTGGATCCAGTTCAAAGTTTCAGTTTTGGTAAAGAAATGGAAGCTCAGAAAGTCTGGGTAACTTACTCAGTGGGTGACTTACTCAATGGCATTCAAATATCAAGGCAAAAAGCCAGCTTTGGGTCTTGACTCGTTTTTAAATTTGAATTCTTTCAGTGTAACTGAGTGGAGGAATGAACCTATAGAGTGTCGTGGGGATGATGACCTGACGTCGACTTTATCCAGAGAAGCAATGTTGAAGAATGTAGAGGAGGTTAGAACAGCTCAGTGTGGGCTCCTCTCCTGGCTCTGCCACTTATAATGATGTTGAACAAAGCATTTTACCTTACTACACTTCAGTCTTTTCACTGACAAGTGTCTACCAGAATCACGTCTACAGCACAGAATGTAGACAGTGGAGGATTGGGTGAGCTTGTGTATGTAGCATGGTTAGGGGAGGCTTTGCGCGTAGCAGCCACTGCATTGTCTTGGCTGAGATTTGTTAAACTTCAATTTTGGGATAAAAATTTGTCTTCAGCTAGTGTCATGGTATATGCCTTTAATCCTAGCACTTGAGAGGCAGAAGCAGGCAGATCTCTGTGAAGTCAAACCAGCCTGGTCTGTGGGAGGGTCCACCTGTATTTCTGTGCTTTGATTGGTTAAATAAAGACCTGTCTGGCTTATAGTTAGGTCAACCCTTAGGTGAGCGGAGTAGACAGAAAGGAAGTTCTGGGAGGAGAAGAAGGAAGGGAGGAGAGCCACAAGCCACCATTGCAGATGGATGCAGGTTAGACCTTTCCGGTATGTCACCACGTGGTGACTTACAGACTTTTATAATGGGTTAGTTTAATTATAAGAGCTAGCCAAGAAAAGGCTAGTGAAAAGCGGCCGGAACAGAGTTTAAATGAATCCAGTTTGTCATGTGGTTATTTCGGGTGCAGGCAGCCACCAGTAGCTGAGCGGGCCAGTGGCTGGGGGCTTGGGAGCTGGCGGCTGGGGAACACAACACACACCTCTCCGCCTATTTACAACACTGGTCTACAATGTGAGTTTCAGGACAGCAAGGGTTAAGTAGAGAGACTTCCCATCTAAAAGTAAAAGAAACAGAACTTGCCCTCAAATGCACTGATTGATTCAGTACTCATCTTAGCCAGGAAGCGCAGTACTGGCCTCATCCCTCGATAAGAAAACTTCTCAGATGGGCGTGGCTCCCTGCGCTCTCCAGCCATCTGCCCACCCTGGGAAGCTGAGGCGGTCTGCACTGTTGTACTAACTTGTGGGGCAGTCACTGAGTTAAACAGACCTGAGTCTCTTCCTTAGAGCTGCCTTCATAACTGGGACTGGAACCCAGGTCTGTCTTCCCTTTCCATGTTTTTCTTCGTCTCTCCCTCTGAGTAATTTCATCTGTTAATTGCTGAAATTTCAGTTTGCCCATGTTTAACTGCCACTATAGTATTTCGATCCCTTAGCTTTCTCTGAATTGAGTGAATTAAATTATATATATATATTTAATATATATATTAAATTACGTGCATGAAGATGAGCCTGGAAATGTATTAGCTCAGTTGGTAGGAGTGCTTGTCTAGCATGGGTGAAGCTCTGGGTTTGCTCCCCAGAACTGTCTAGCAGCATGTATGGCGATGCTCACTTTCCTTCTCACCACTGAGCAGGACGATCAGAAGTTCATAGATAGTGGTAGTCCAGTCTTAGCTACATGAGACCTAACCCAAAACAAAATGAAAACCAAGAAAATGCAAGTGTAAGGTCTCTTTCTTTACCAGCTCTCTCTCTCTGGTCTTGGGTAACTGGCAGTCTGGGGAGAAGTCAAATGTGGCTGTAAGAGCTGGTCCCCAAGCTGTTCAGTAACAGATTCCTGTGAGCCTCCAGTCTGCATGTGAGGCTCCATAATGGAAGCTGCAGTGTCTAGTGATTGGTAGAGGAAGCAGTGGCTTCCTTCGCCTCTGAACCAGAATGTACAGTCTTGTTGTCCCAGGGTTGAG
This sequence comes from Dicrostonyx torquatus, assembly GCA_028555095.1. Taxonomy (NCBI): domain Eukaryota; kingdom Metazoa; phylum Chordata; class Mammalia; order Rodentia; family Cricetidae; genus Dicrostonyx; species Dicrostonyx torquatus. The sequence continues at coordinate 568,655 of JAQHUG010000484.1, read as the reverse complement.
CAGCTAGAGATGCTGCCTATCCACAAAGGCTGTGCCTCAGTTTTCCCCAGAAGCCTTAGGGGCAGCACCCCCAACAAAGTGAGGCTTCCTCCATTCAAGGATGGAGGGCAGAGGCCACGGTCAGTTGATGTTCTACTCCGTAAGCTTTTTGAATTCTTAGTCAGGCCCACCGATGGAGGGCGTAGGCATGAGAAGGTTTGGACGTGAGCCTGTTGCTTCTGACAAGTTGGGAGAGTGTTGTTCTTTCTTTTGAGCCGTCATTCATGTCACCGAGAAAGGTGGGGGACCTGGAAGAACCTACGTGTCCATCCCCACCCCACATTCCCTTACAAGCTCAGAAATAAACATAGCTCTCTAAATCATTGGGGAAATGTCTGGAAGTCTTATCTGGTGTTGGATGACTTTTCTTTGCTTCCCTTCTTAGAAGAAAATATCCTTTTGCTCTGAGGAGTCTGTGACGTAGAAGAGCAGGTGTTCTGAATCCCCCTCCCCCAAGGGATCTGTTGTCCCATGGGTCACCCTGCTTATGTCTTCTGGGCCACTGTGCACATTGATGCATCTAAGGATGTGGTAGAATGCTCCCCTGAGCATACCAGCCATCGTCCTCTTGAGAGCACTCTGTGACTACTCAGGAGCCCCACAAGATCGGCCGGCTCTCTGCTTGCTGATGTTCGTCCATAGGAGTGGGGAGAGAGGACCCTCCGCTGAGATTCCAGCTGCTCCCCATCTACCTTCTGGCCAGTTGTATATAATTCTGCCATGATCACCTGTAGCTATGTGGCCAAGGGAGGTGCTAAAGTGTATACTCTGCAGAAAGTTAATTGAAGGAGAGATGACATCCTTGCAGCCATGGGGAAGTGGTCATCATGCAGAGACGAGCCTTATCAGAGTCATGGCTGCTTTGAGATCACCAGTGTTCTGTAAGCAAGCCCAGCAAATTCACTGATTCTCTAAGTTAGACACTGGTACACTCATACTTTTGTATCTGGTCCTTTATAAGGTTTGACATCTACCTCTGCAGGGAAAGAAGGTCCCACAGCAGGTGTTGGAATTGGCTGGGTTTTATCTGTACAATCACGACAGTAAAAATGGCTGCTGGCTTTTAATTAGCCTGGTTAAATCTTCAGTGATGGCTAGGCCACAGTTAGCTCTGCTTACACGTGTGTGATGGCAGTACTCTGCCTTTCCTTCTTGGCTGCTTCACAAGGGATCCAGGCTCCTGAGAACTCTGCTCACTCAATAGCCCTCCTTGCCCTGAAATGGCCTGTTCAAAGAGGCCCATTGGGTGGTAACCTCCCCATATGTTTTCTCCATAAAGTGTAAAAGATGAGAAGGGGTGGGAGAGGCCCCGCTTGTGTTCGGAGCTGCAGTGTCTCAAAGCTGTCTGGGACAAACCGTTAGTTCCTTGTCCCCTGGCCTATTCAGGTCTCTGCATGTTTTGACGCTCTCTTTAGCTTTTCCCTAGGCCCTGACACAGCCTTCTCAATAGACCAGGACTGTTGCAGCTAGCTGAATGCCTAGCCAGCACAATGCTCTGAATGTTAATGGCTCTGGCGGCTCCGGAGTTCACCAGCTGCCAGTACCAGCAGGGCAGTGACTGTGGCACCCAGGCATGGGTCCCAGCAGTTGCCTCTGACCCTGTAGTAGGCTCTGCCCAGATTCCTGAAGTTGCCTGTGTGCTTTTTTTGTAGATCTACACCGATTGGGCCAATCATTACCTCGCCAAATCTGGCCACAAACGCCTCATCAAGGACCTCCAGCAAGATGTGACTGATGGCGTGCTCCTGGCCCAGATCATCCAGGTTGTAGGTAAGTTCATATTTCCCCTTGAGAGCTAGTCCAGAAAGGTACAGTGGGCTGAGGAAATGGGAACCCCAACGTCTCTGCCTCACATGTTGACCATTCTCTCTGTTTTCTTTTGATTCTGATTGTGTGGAGCCCAGCTTGTTCTTTCTGATAAAATTAAGCAGGGCTAGAGGTCTGGCTTGCTTGGTAGAATGTTCAACTAGCATGCAAGCCCCTGGTTCCATGCCTAGCACTGCATAAGCCCAGTACGGTGGTGCAGGTCAGTATACCAGTTTGGCAAACTAGCTCATAGAGGCAGGATCAGATTTTTAAGGCCATTCTTGACTACATAGTAAGTTTGAAGCCAGCCTATGCTGTCCAAAGAAGAAAAGTCACACAGAATCATTTTAATTATCTCAGGTCAATGAATGCCCTGGGTCTGAGGGGGAAAGCTGGGGCTTTGGAAGGGACACTGTACCTGGTTTTTGCCTCCTGTCTGACTCTCTTTCCTCAGCTCACACGCTCCCTTTTGGAAAACTTTGGGCATACTTCAAAAAGGGAAAGAAAATACAGGGCTGTTTAATCCTGCCAATCCTAATTGGGGCTGAGAAATCAAAGACTAAAGCTCAAGAGATGGTTGGTGGTCTCTGGTTTTAATGCCAGGGCAAAAGAGCTTGAGCAGTGGAATGTTCACGCCTTGGACCTGAGCCGGTAGGGGCAGGCGTATCAGTGGGTAGATGCCGGTCACGGCACTGCCTTGGATCTGCAGTCCTGCCTGAGAGTCGTAGCCTTGGTGGTCTGTTAGTGAGCATTATCGGTTGATGTCACCATCATCAGTTGTGGCAGCCCACTCATGCCAAGGAAGAAGGTGCAGGGAACGTACGGAGCCCCAGCTACTCTGGCTATTGTGAAACAGCTGCTTTTCCTTCAGCCGTGAGAAGTAAGTGGGTTTCAGGATTGAAGCCGTGCTAACGTTTTGCAGGGAGATCCATAGAAACACAGGCAGTGGGCCTAGGCTAAAAGTGGGTACTGCCGCTGACAGAGAAAGAGGATCCCCTCTGTCTTAGCATTAATTTGTGAGATTGCCCACCACCACCACCATATCCCTGGACTGTAGTGGCATTTCTTTTGTATTTTAATAAATAAAGCTTACCTGAAGATCAGAGGAGTAAAACAGCCACGCTGGCCAGCCTTACAGACCAGGCAGTGGTGACGCACACCTTTAATCCCAGTAGCCATACTAGCTTGCCATAGAAACCGGGTGGTAGTGGTGCATGCCCTTAATCCCAGAACTAGAGAGGATTATAGAACAGGAGGAGACAGTCTCATTCTGAGATTCCTGGAGGCAGGATCACCATTTTCAGACTAAGGTAGAGGTAAGAGCCAGTGGGTGGCTGTTTTGGTTTTCTGACCTTCAGGAACGTTTTATTTATTAAAATACAAATACTTTTTTCTTGCTGTTTTTAAATAGCTGTCACAGAGGCAGCCATTTAAAACAACTTGCCTTGGGGCTGGAGAGATGGCTCAGAGGTTAAGAGCACTGCCTGCTCTTCCAGAGGTCGAGTTCAATTCTCAGCAACCACATGATGGCTCACAACCATCTGTAATGAGATTTGGTGCCCTCTTCTGGTCTGGTGGCATACGTGCAGACAGAACACTGTATACATAATAAATAAATCTTTAAAAAACTAAAACAGCTTGCCTTAGGCGGTGGTAGTGGCACACCTTTAATCCCAGTGCTCTGGAGGCAGAGGCAGGCGGATCTCTGAGTATGACGCCAGCTTGGTCTACAGAATGAGTTCCAGGACAACAAGGACTACACAGAGAAAGCTTGTCTTGAAAAATCAAACAGACAATCCCCCCCACACACACACACACACAACACAAAAAGCCCTTTTATCTTTATTGTCCATGCACCACCGAGGTCAGGCTATAGCCACAGCATGCTCAGGGCCACATCCTCATCTAGGAACTCGCTGGAAAAGGGTCTGCTTTCACGTTTCCTTGAATTACTGATGGAACTCATTTCCTTGTGACTGCCGAATTCTGGGTCCTGGCTTCTTGCTGACTTGCAGCGGGAGAGCACCCTAACCTCCCAGCATCTGCTCTTTGAGCTTCTAGCCACACAGGAGTCTCAATTCTTCAGTGGTAAGCAAGGGAGCCGGTCTCTGGAGCAATTGTCCCAGTGGGATGGACTCTTTCGTAAGGTTGGAGTTACAGGTTCTGCCCACACTCAGGGAGAAGATGGCACTAGGCATGGATCCCCTGCACGCATTGTGGGAGGACACCTAAGCTGTTGCATAGCTCTTCCTTACTGCACACTTCACATTCTTTAAGACGCTTTTCTCGTGTAGATTCCTCTGCTCCTGGGATGTAGGTAATAGATTTCCCACTTTACTGATGGGGAGATGGAGGCTCGGTGAGGCTGAGGAGCTTGTGTGAGACTTCTTATCTGGTGCAGGCACGGCTTTCACTTCCATTCTATGACCATTTATTGAGCGCCTCAGCACACCACATGCCATCCTCGGGGATGGAGATAGGTCCTCGGGGCTCACACCATTGTGGGCTTCTGGCACCACCTGTCTGCATCCTTGTTGAAGTGGTGACCTGTATCTGATCTGGGGTTTGAGGTCAGCAGGCTTGTGGCTGGCACTTGGCCTCCTTTAGCTATGTCTAGTGGTGGTGCCGTGTGATCCTGTTGGGAGCCCTCCCAGGTTTCAACCGTCAGCACGGGAGAAAATGGAGAAAGGATACTAAGGGAGGGGGTTCTTTCTCTGTATTAGTCTGTGCCTCACAGTTGCGGGACCTCACTCTGCTTCTGGTGCCTCTGTTTCCCTCTCTCTATCTTTGTTGTTTTGGTGTATATATTAGTTAACATTGGGTGTGTAAGTGTGTGCACAGGGTGAGTGAACATGTATATGCACATGTGCATGGAAGGATGCCAAAGGTCCATGTAGGGTACCTTACTTAATCACACTCCACCTTTATTTACTCTCCTTGAAGATTTATGTTTTACTTGTGTATGTGTATGTACGTGCATTTATATATTAACACATGTGCGTGCATGCTCACTGAGGCCAGAAGAGGGCACTGGAGTTAAAAGCAGTTGGAAGCCAGCTTGGGAACCAAACTCGGGTCTTCTATTCTTCTATATTCATACCTACAGAGACTTCTGTCCTGTCCCCTCACTTGTTTGTCTTTTTTTTTTAATTGAGGGAGGGTCATTAATTCAGCGAGACTGATGGCCAGTGAGCTTTGGGGGACCCACCTGTCTCTGCTTCTCTGGTGCTGGGGTTGTAGACATGCACCACTATGTCTGGCTTTTTACATTGGTTCTGGGGATCTGAACTCAGGTTTTTATGTTTGCACATCAGGTACTTACTGACTGAGCCATCTCCCCAGCTGATTCTCTGACTTAAAAGTGGGTCAGCCAAACTTGTTTTCTGTTCTTTGTTTCAAGAAATGCAACTTGCAGATCAAATAAGAAGTATATGAAATTGATGTGCTCCGGGATAGCAACCAGTAGCAGCTGTCTAGAACAGTAGGCAAAGGAAAGATGATGTCGGGTGTCAGAGTTGATTAGTCATGCCTACCACCACCTCAAAAGAGACTCATGGTAGGATGTGTACTGTCAGTTTGCCAAACACTGCGATCGGTTTTATCAGTGCCCAGGAGCACCGGACGCTTTCCTGAGTCTGTTCAGATGAACTAGACTGCTGATCTGTGATTCCAGAGGCTCAGGTTAGTACCGACAGTTTCTCCTATCCCAAGGCTTGGATTTACATGTATTTGGATTTCAAACTTTTGGACTTTGATATATTTCCATGTACGTGCGATATGTTAGGAATATTTTAAGTCTAAGCAAGACATCTTATGTTTCATAGGTGCTTTGTATACATACCTTGAAGACAGCTTTGTTTAGTGTTTTAGATAATTTTGTATGTGCAACAAAAGGTTAATGATGTGGAGCTTTCTCCATGCTGCGTCAGGTTGATGCTCGAAAAATTCTGGATTTTGGCTCAGTTTGGATTTCAGAGTCTCGGGTGAAGGATGCTCATCATGTAACAGCAGTCTTTGGGGCTCCTCAGGCTCCAGAAGAGGGCAGCTCTGGCTGGGGGGCTTCCCCAGGAAGGCCAGGTGCTTTTGCACTTCAGACTGCACCATGCCTGGGTTCATGTCCACGCTCTGCACATGCCCAGAGGTCCACAGATGAGAAGTGGAAAGGCAACGCATCTCCTCCAGTGTCAGCAACTCTTGGAACACATATGATCTTTGTGGCGTTCTTGTTGCTGTGATGGAACACTGGACAGAGGCTACTGGAAGGAGAAGCAGGTGGTTGTGGCTTACCGTTACCAAAAGATACAGTCCACCATGTCAAGATGTGGTGGCAACAACAAGAGGATGGCTGCTCACACTGCATCCATACTTGGGAAGGAAAGGAGAACAGAAAGCAGTCTTGGACTACAAAAGCTCAAGTCCCTCCCCCAGTGACCCACTTTCTCCAAGAAGGCTCCACCTCCTAAGAGTTCTATAGCCTTCCCCAACAATGTACCAGCTGGGAACCAAGTGTTCAAACACAGGAGCCTGTGGGGGAAATTTTTTGTTTCATTTTGTTTTGTTGACCTTGAGACATAGTAAGACCTTGAGACAGGGTCTTACTGTGCAGCACTGACTGTCCTGGAACTCACTATGTAGACCAGGCTGACCTGAAACTCTTGGAGATCCCCCTGCCTCTGCCTCCACAGTGCTGGGATTAAAAGTGTGCTATCACAGGCTAGCAAATTTCATATGTAAACCACACCACTATTCAATGGATCTCCTGATGGGAAGGAACACCACTTTCTGATCTTGGTGCGGACTTTATCCAGTATTCCTCCTCTTGAATTCTGAAGTCAGTGCTCCCCGCTTTATATGCTCATTATGACAAAATATAGAGGTATTTGCATGGGGACACTCATGCGTGCAAGTGTATATCCACACAGTAGTTTTCCACAATTAGAGTCCTACTGGCTACCCTTGGGCTGCTGTGCTCCTATTCATGCTCCAGAGTAGCTTTCTTTTGTTTGTAGAGACAGGGTGTCTCTGTGTAATAGCCCTGGCTGTCCTGGAGCTCACTCTTTAGATCAGGCTGGCCTCAAATTCACTGAGATCCACCTGCCTTTCTACCTCCTGAGTGCGCTGGGATTAAGGCGGGCGCCACACTGCCTGGCAGAGTTCAGTTCTTTCTGATACTTCTTCCCCTGGCTGCCCAGCCACAACCTCCATCATTCCACCTACTGTGGTCTTGGGCTTTGTCTGCTCTGGATCTGGGTCTGGCAACTAGTGAGGTTCAGGAAAAACTGAGAGAACTAGGACTGGCATGGCAGAGGGGGTGGGGTGCTAAGGCTCTTCAGAGCCTGTCTTGTAAGGGTCTCTCTCATCCCATTCCTGAAGAGTTTGTCCTCATAACTAAATCACTCCACATCAGCCCCACTTCTACATGCAATCACCCTGGAAATGAAATTTCTGCCTCTGGACTTGGTGATGGAGGAGATGCCTGCATTCACACAGGTCTTTTCACTGAGCAGAATCTCTCCTTTAGTGTTTCTTAAGGACCAAGTCTGGACTCCAGGACTGCAGAGAACAGTCAGATCTGGGCGCTGGAATGAATTGGTGATACTAGTGGATTATAACAATGGAGGAAAATATGGACTGTGTGCTGATACTCAGTAGCAAACTTAACTATAAACCCAGCAGTGGAGAAGAGGGATCTGGACTATACAGGAGAAGGCTGCCACTGATAAACCGCCCTTCTTCCCATGAAGTCCTCAGTGTGGACTGAAACTGGAGAAGGCTTGAGGACAGGACTAGCCTCTCTGTCTTCCACAGCACCTAGGTTTTATCTTATATGGTTCATGCAAAGAAAGGATGCATGCAAGATGAACCCTAGCTGCTATGGAGGGGGTTGTCATCCCATATCACGGCCACATGATCAGAATCGCAGCCCTGGTGAGAGGTAGGTGGAAGTTATTGGCTGCTGATATGGTACCCTGGGAAGAACAAGGTAGACCTTACTTCAGCTATGTTCCAGTTTGGGACGGAACATGTGAAACTAATCACAAGAAATCACAGACAAACCCAAGCTGTGGAACATTCTGTTAAAAATAAATACTAAAGCAAAACTGGCCTGTGTTGGCCTGTGTTTCTCAAAGCATCAAGGCCTTGCAAGACAAAGTGAGGAAAGGATGTCAGGATGAAGGAGACTGAGGAGGCGCGGCCATGAAGTGGGCTGCGTGGTCTCTGCCTGCAGCCCTGGAAGGAGATAAAGTGCCCTCTCGGACAGTCTTTATTCAGTTGACAAAATTGGAGTCCTGGCATTGTATCAATGCTAAACTTTCTGAGTTTTGTGATTATAGCATGGAAGATGATATCCATGTTCTTCGGAAATCCATACCGAAGTACAAGGGGCTCCAGATGTGATCTGTGTTGCTTACTCTAAAATGATTCAAGTCAGATGTATCAGGATGCCTATGGAATGCCAGCTGCATGCTAGGCTAAGGTGCAGACACTGACTGAGCCCAGGAGTTCAAGACCAACTAAGCAACATAACAGGAGTGTCAAAAGTAAGGATAATAAAGTAAGACTCATTTTTAAAAATGTGTTCCTATGTAGATAAAACAAGGCTAGGAGGAGGGAGAGAGAAAATGGATCTCAGCTTAGCTGTGGTGGGGGGAGGGTGGTAGCAAGAAGCAGTCAGGAGTGCCAGGCAGTGGTGGCACATGCCTTTAATCCCAACATTCCCAGGGCAGAGGCAGGTGGGTATCTGAGTTTAAGGATAATCTGGTCTACTGAGCAAGTTCCAAGACAACCAGAGCTATATAGAGAGATCCTGCCTCGAAAAATAGTAGGTAGATAGATGGATGGATGGATGGATGGATGGATGGATGGATGGATGGATAGATAAGGTGGGGAAGGCCATTCTGGCAGAGGAGCCCATGAGGAGAAACTGAGAAGGGGGCCAGTGTCAACAGGGCAGCATCAGGCAGGATCCCCAGGTAGATCCCAGGGCATGAGCTTCAGCCTGAGAACCAGTTCATTTCTGAAGTGCCGTGAGATGTATGACTTCAAGAGGGACCTTCACACTTTCTCCCTGTGTTGCTCAGTCGTCATCGGTCCCAGGCACCACCACCCCCAACTCTGAATGCTAGGTTGTTTGTGACCCTTGCTTCCCCAGGTTGCCGTACCATGGTAGGAAGTGGTGCCGTTGAAGACATGACTTTTGGTCACAGAGGGGCAGGTCTCCATGCTCAGAGTCTTGCTGGCATGAGCATCTTGAGTCATGTGCTGCATGTTTGTTACCTGCTGTGCCCAGACACTGGCCGTGGCCAGGAAAGCTGGGTGAGTCGAATGGAAAAGGTGGACATCCTCCATCTGTTTGCTTTGCTGTCACTCTGGGGAGACACCAGAAAGACCTGGAGGGAGAAAAGGAGAGAGAAAACTGATAAGTGAGGAAAGGATGGGAGTGACGAGTTAGAAGGGGAGTCAAGTGGGGACCTGCGCCTGGGAAATGGGAAGATCTCACAGGCTCTCATAAACATTCACACCGGGACCACTGAGGAAAACTCTGCCATCCCTCTTGAGCCTCACTTGGGTAAGGCTTTGCCACTCCTGTGGAACTGAGACATTGGAGCCCTTGGCATGGCTGTCTACCCCGGACTTTACTCGTGCAGGGCTTCCTCTGCTCCCTCTACCCCGGAAGTCCAGACAATGTACGGTCCCCTTCTGTCAGTGACCTGCCATGTGGCTCTATGTAAGGCATTAGCATCCTTCCCTGTTGCCTGGGCTGTTGGTAGCCAGGGATGTTCAGAACGTCACTTCACAAGCTGGTAAAACGTGCTGTGTGCTTTGAGGGGTATCGAACGGCTCAGGGTTTGGTGCTGCTGTCTTCACCGCATTAATGGAGTTAAGGATGTCTTGAACATGCTGGAGTAGCTCATTACCATAGTTCTCAGAGATGCCAGTTTCCTGAGCTGAGCACTCTGCACACAAATGTGTGCTCCTTTGATTATCTGATTTGGGGCTCCAACCAAAGACCCCCTGCCCTAAGTTAATGTGTTTGTCTCTGAAGGGCCAATAGAACCACTGTTGCTCCTAACACTGTAAGTATTTATGACAACCATGGAAATATTTGGGGATTTAAGTAAAAAAGTATTTAAATTTTATAAAAATAGAGACTAAGTGGCCCAAGACTTAATCTTGCTCTTTGAAGAATTTGAGTTTGGCTCAGCCATCTGACTTGCGTCTTTGTGTGGACTCTCTGAGTGCCGATAAGTAGGCTGCGCCCCGTGGGTTTATTTGCACTGTTGTGAATGGCAGTATTAGGTCACAGGAGCTGTGATGTTTGAATTCACAGATGGGGTGAGTACATTTATGTGACAGACTGCCAGTGAGAATTAGAGGAGTCGTTAGACCAAGCTCTTTGATTTCCATTGAGCAGGATCCTTACCACTTACTCACCAAGCAACTCTTTAGCCTCCCAGGTACCCATCCTGCTCTATGATGAGGCAGTGACATGGGTCCTGATCAGAACCCAGGGAAATAGATCATGGATCAGGTGCATTTATCGGGCAGTGGTTTACAACTCCGGTGTTGCAAGCATACAGTGGAGATGCCATGGCTGGTCCACCAGGACCACACACGAACTCTAACGTAGGAAAGCTGACTGTGGTCAGCCTCTGTGCTTGCCCTCATTTCCCATGTGTGAAGGAATGCCATCTGTTGAGAGTATTCGGTTATTTTCCTATCTTCAGTATGCCCATCTGTATTTCCTAACAAAGGGGCAGCTGCCTCCAAATCCGCAGCAAAGCCTTGCTTCCTTGAGATGTTCCGAATACTCACATCTTCATTCCATTTGACAAATATTTACTGAATGACTACTATGCTAGGCACTACCCAGAGCCCTGAGATTGTTGTAGGAAACAAGGCAGGTGGGAATCTCTCTTCTTACGGGGTTCATATGGCAGCAACCTGTTCTGGATACTTGTGTTTTCTCATGAACTTAAGAGCAAATGTCATTCACTCATTGACCAGCTCCTTCCCTTTCTCCATTCCCTCCACTAGTGATTGAAACAGTGCCTTGCGCATGCTAGGCAAGTCCTCTACTACTGAGACCCGTGCCCAGCCAACTAGGCACTGTTGATCTTCCTTCCTTGATATTTTTTAGTCTTAAGGTTTTCGAAACTCCTTTGTGTCCTGAAAATTCTCGACTTCATTCCTGAAGACTGAGATTCCCCTGGTGGGTCGCCACCCTGCACATCTAATCATTTTGACATGCATGAATCAAGCAAATCTGTATTAACCAGGCTGGCTCGTGCCCCTAGCTTGCTTTCTGTCTTTGAGATTCTCTCTTGAGCTAGAATTAAGAAAAAAACCTAAACATGATCTGAGCTGCTGGGGGGGCTAATTCTGAAGCCTTCAGGGCTCTGATGCCAATATCCTTTTTAGATGGCTTTTAGTCTTTCCTCGCTATGGAAGTTATAGCTATTATAATCATAATAGTCTGATGAGAAATTTGAGGGAGTTGGGGAGGAATTTGATTTGCAGGCATTTTTGAACTCTGAAACAATGTGAGATGTAGCCTTGGCATGTCTGCCCGGCTCTCAAAGTCTGGGTTGGGGAGACAAGAAGATGGGGTGTTCCGTGTGAGAGCAGTAATATTGGGTCAGGCCAGTACTAAGTGCTGGAGAGCAGAGCCCCCAGTGTACATTGTCCTCCAGTGACATGGGGGCTTGAGGCACAAGAATGGGGGCTTATTCCAATGTGAAACTCTAGCCGAGTGTCTGAGCCTACCCCACATGGCGTCATCAAGATAAGACTAGAATGAGACTAACAATACACAAAGCACCTACTGTATGCCAGGCACTGTGCTGTTCATCAGTGCCCTGCCATCATATACAAAGTGCCTACTATGTGCCAGGCACTGTGCTGTTTCACTAGTACCCTGCCGTCATATACAAAGCGCCTACTATGT
>JAQHUG010000484.1:538669-556467 GCA_028555095.1 Dicrostonyx torquatus | reverse complement strand
CACTGTACTGTTTCACTAGTATCCTGCCATCATATACAACGCACCTACTATGTGCCAAGCGCTGTGTTGTTTTGTTTCACTAGTATCCTGCCATCATATACAACGCACCTACTATGTGCCAGGCTCTGTGCTGTTTCACCAGTACCCTGCCGTCACATTTTCATTGCTCCTCTTGAAGTAGGTGATAGTATCTTCTATACGTAGAGAAGGACTATATGGCCTCGAGAAGTAGAGCACCATGGCTGAGGAACTCAAACAAGCTGCATCAGTAGCTCTCTCCTGCTGCTCCCACTGACCTCTCTCTGCAGATACCCCGGTTGGATTTCCTAGGAGTTCCTACTTCTGTGTGGTAAATTGTATTCACTGCAGAAAGCTGGGTCTTCCTTCCTCATTAATACTTGATTTCTATTTGCTCCATGCACCCCGTTTCTTTCTCTTTTCCCTTCAAGCATGTGTGCACCCTGATGTGCTGTGTGGTCTTGGTCAAGGTGTTTTGGGGCCTTTCTCTCTCCATTTCCTCGTTTTTCTCCACTACATGATGTCAGGACAGCCAAAGCAACACTGGTACTTCTGGTTACAGCTGCTCAGAGCAGCTTTCATTTGGCTTCTGTCCCCACCTGCTGAACCAGAAGTGGTCCAGTCCTCTCAGAACCATCCTGTCCTTGTAGAGAGGCTACAATTAAATTGGTGTCTTTGTAGCCTGCTGAGCAATCCCAGCTAACTGTTTCCCAGGTCAGGCCTTGCCACAATGTCCCCTCATGGCAAGACGATTGTCAGTGCAGTTGTCTCTGCTTGAAGCGATGATGACCTTGCCCCAGCTGTCCCTGGAGGATGACAGCTTGATGAGTAAGTCTCCAAGCTTGCTAGATGCGGCTCCGCATTTCACACACAGCCTATCAGGCAGACCCTAGTGTGGGCCTTAGGACTTGGTTAGACTCAGGCGTTCTGACAGTCATTCCCGAATGTGTCTCTGCTATTTGTTTTGCTAACTTGTGTTTCCCTTTACAGCGAACGACAAGATTGAAGACATCAATGGCTGTCCAAAGAACAGATCGCAAATGGTAAGTGGGTCCATCGGTAGTGTTTGTGTAAGATTAGCAAGCTGTGACTCTAAGAGACCTGACCAGCTTGAGAAACATCCACACCAGAAGCTCCGCTCCATGGGGTTATGCTAATTCACCATCAGCCACCCCCAAGTAGCTGCGCTTTCTGCTTCTGACATTCATTGTTGGCATTCATAAAAAATGGCTGTGAGACTGCAAAAATGAAACATCTTTTATATTGGAAATATATCATACACATGCATGCTCAGACAATGTCCACTCTATGGCTCAAAGATCTGTGGCCATTTCTGCCTCTGTGGGGTACAGCGATTCAGGTGGGGTGGTGGGATCTTACGGATCAGAGTGGGACATGTGTTCTGGTCGCCTGTAAAAGTGAGAGGGACTGTGGTGGCTCAGCAACCTTGACTAGTGACATCCTTGCTAGTGTGATGCATTTAAGGTTTAAAAATGCAAAAACTAGTTAGTCTAGTGTGCTCTTTCCTCATGTTGCCAAGTCTTTGATTTCCTCTCCTTAACTTGTTGGGAGAATGGGGTTCTGTGATGTGCGAACACAGATTGCTTCACTCAGAGAATGCGTCTTGCCAGAGCCTGGTAGAATGTCAGAAAACCCGGACACGGGTTCACTTCCAGAAATGTAAAGAAGGGCGTAAAATCAGTTTCCATCCCCACCCGACTCCCCACTGCTTGACAGGTGCCACAGAGATTCCAGAGTGCCTGGCATTTCTCGAGCTCTCTTTAATTTTCTGACATGTTTGTGTTCTGAAGAGTTTGACAGAAGATAGCCTTTCTCAACAACTTTTTAAAATGCACCAAGCCTATTTTTATTATAAAGGTGTGTGTGTGTGTGTGTGTCTGTGTGTCTTGGAGTGTCATTTTCAAGTTTACATTCTGAAGCAAGTTTCTCTTGGGCGAGCCCCAGGAGGCCTTGTCTCTTTTTGTTTGACCCACAGACCAGCCATTCCTTATGTAGGAAAATCCCCAGACAGAACTCTGAGAACTGTTCTGACTCTTGGGAAGCCTTGGCTGCTATTTTTACTAGTGCTCCTGCAGCTGTCTAGTGTATTAATAATTGAAAAATTTTGGACACTACAAGACTTAATTTTAGTGCAAGCATTTTACATACACAGGGCTATCTTCATGAAAGAGAGGCATTCCTTCCTTCTATGGCAGATATCAGCACATTGGTCCTAGCTCGTTGTCATATGTGTAGAGCTGACATTTGAAGGTAGGCAGCCTTTTATTTTATTTAGCACAAATGTATTTTCTGCACTGTTTATTGGAGATGCTGCTTGTCTTTAAAGTCTACTTTCAAGCTTATAAAATATCACCATCTCAGACTCTTCTGTGAAAATTTATTTTTATCTGCAAATGTGTTTGTTATAAACACTATCACAGCAGCAAGGCAATCCTGTGGCTTCCCCTCAGCTTAGCTATGTTAGTTCTTGGAGTGGGGCAGTGTGGCTTTTTTTCTTTTTTAGAACAGCAATATAAAATTCTATAATTGCTTGTGATAATTGGTTACAGTCTGGAGTGGGGACGCAGACAAAGTCTGACAGCAAACATAGCAGAGAAGGGTCTAGCAAAGATGTTGTGAGTCTCAGAAAATGAAGAATGGATATGGTAGCCATTCTGCTCTGTTGAGAATGAGGAGGATGGTGATGTGTGCAGCAAGGATGTTGTTCTTTACAGTGACAAATGCATGAGACAGGGCTACCGGGTCATTTAGGAAGAGAGGTGTTGCTTTGAGTGATCATTATGAGTGTGCGTGCATGTATGTGTGGGTGCATGGCGTCTGTGTAACTGTTCACACAGTTAAACCATCTCTACTCCTGTCAAATATAATTTGAGAGTATGCCAGCCACCATCTCTAGGTTCCTAAAAAGCTAATCTCCCTGTCAGGCATCACCATCATCGTCGTCATCATTATTGTCATTTTGTGGGTAGGTTTTTTAGTTTTGGTTTGGTTTTTGGTTTTGGAGATAGATTTCTCTGTGTTACCCTGGCTGACCTGGAACTTGCTCTGTAGACCAAGCTGGCTTCGAACTCACAGAGATCTGTTTGCCTCTGCCTCCACGTGCTGGGATTAAAGGTGGACACCACCACTGCCCAGCAACATTAATTAAGGTGATCAGTGATGACCCTTTGCTGTTGTTTTGGTAGAGAGAAAATTACACACAGTGAGATGAGACCTTATAAGGCTATTCTACGGGGAGGGTGAGTGACTCTCTCCAAAATATAGAAAAGGAATATCCACCAGGAGCCTTTAGCAAAGGAACTAAAGAAAAGCAACTGTTCCAAGAGGGGGCTACCACATCAGCTGGTCAGTGAGCTTCCCAGGAAGAACAAATCTGGAAGAGAGGCCACTTTCCCTCCCTTCCAGTGCTCTCCCACAGGCTGGCCAGGAGCTCCAGTTTCCTCTCTAACCACACTCAGAGCCTGCTTTGAGTCCCACTCTCCTTTTAAAGCACGGAGAAGTGAGAACACTAGAAAATGGGCTGGAATTCCAGGGGTAGGCATGTAGGCATGCCTCCTATTGGCCTGTCTGTCAGCCAACAGTCACAGAATGTCTCCTGGTGCCAAGCCCTGAACTAAGCCAGGAGAACAGCAAGCGGCAAGATGTGCTCTTAACCCACAGGACAGTCAGATGAATGGGCAAGAGAACAGTTAGAACACCAGGACTCTGTAGCCCATCCCACCCCAGGGCATTCATTTCTAAGGCAGGTACCTGGGAAGGTTGCAGTAGTTGTCGGCCCCTTCTGGCTGCTGTGCAGTGTCTCCCGTTGCCTTGTTGTGCCCATGGTGACAGGTAGGGCCTGAAAAAGACCAAGGAATGGCAGACCTCACAGACATGGAGGATTGTTTAGACCTGGGATAAGCCTGCTTCTCTTTCCACCTCCAGACTGCTGCAGCCCCAGAGGAAAGCTTTCTGAAGGAAAAGATCCAAGACCTTCAGCTAAATGGCAGTTCAGCCCAGCAGGAAGGAGTCATTGATTTCTCCCGTCCGCATCAGCATGTGTCTGGGTGGTGTTTGGTTATAAGCCCTAACATATGGGGAAAGTCAGTCCTTGGCTGTGGCTGCCATGGCACTGCCCTTGGCAGGTAGAAGCATAGGTCCCATATCATTCAGTACTATCCCCAGGACGCAGCATGATGCTCACCCTCAGTGCCCAGCTCTTGACATCGTTGATAAAGTGAGGGCTTCACTTTTCCAAAGCAAACCTGACCTCATCTTGTTTTTATGGAGTCTGTTAGCTTATTTCCGTCTGGCTTTGAATCTTTGGGGGCCAAATCCTTGGACATAGATCTCTAGAAACATCATTCCCTGCCCCATCCCCCACCAAACATATCCCATTGACTCTTAAGTAAGCTTGTATGTGCGTCAAAGCTGGCTGAAATGTTTTGGCCCTATGATGTTGCCGTGGCAACTAAGGGGCATCTCTTTGGTTTTCAGATGATTTGTTCAGCAGAATTAAGTGTTAGTTTGGAAGGAAAACATTGCTTGGAGCTCGGCCAGGGGGTGCTGAGCAGCCACTGGGTTCTCCTTCTCGCCTGTAACTCAGTCCCCATGAAATCTCCAGGCTCTGTTCCCTGTGGAGCCTTAGACTAGTCCAGTGGCAGGCTGTGGTTTTCTCTTTTAATCATTATTTTAAGCAATGTGGCTTTCTGTACTCCTTTGGGGGAAGAATGGAGATGAACCTTTTAGAAAGGGGACTCAGGCCTGCCTTTCCCTCCAGTCAGGCCACCATTCCAACTGCCCACTGGCCCCTCTGTGGCTCTCTGGCTTTCTCCTGGAATACCTATACCAAGGACTGACAGGCCAGATACAGCTCCTTCCTGCCGTTCTGTGCCCTGGAACTAATCGTTTAATCTTTGAAGCCTCAAGTTTCCTGTCTTCTGAAGTGGGAATGATAATAGCACACAGCTCATGAAGTTTTTTTGTGTGTGAACTAATGGGGCCATGAATATCCTGATAGTTGATAATAATAAAAATGGTAAAATATACTAAAGCAGACAGTGTTTGCTCCATGGGCTGCTAGAGTACTGGGTAAACATCCTTAGTTCACTTCCTTGCCGCTGGCAGGAGAGCTTGCTCTCCTCTGTCTGCTTGGCAGTTTCCATGGTGATGATACTGATGCCATCATTTTAGTGGTTCATGTCTTTAAGGATGTAGAACTCTTGAGACATTGGAGGGAAAAGACCAATTCTCTCTTTCTCAAGTGTTAGAGACCCAGAATTTTGCATATAACTTAGTAGATTGTGGATCCCAGAGGTTGGCCCATTGTCCTCTTGGGGCTCTAGAGACCTTAGGCTAACCCAAATCCCTCCCCCTTCTTATACTCAGCTCCTGACTCTGCCCTGTGGAAAATGCTAATACCCAAGATAGAGTCTGCACGAGGGGTTGGGAGGACTTTGCAAGCTTCTCCAAGCTCCATGGGAAGAACCCCCGACCATTGTTCTGTGTAGAACCCCTATTCACAAGTGATAAAAGCAGAACTGATGCTACAAGAGGGGTGGACAGCTCAGGGTAGGCCTACCCTGGCCAACCCTTTCCAAGGCCAGTACCTAGAGATACACAGTGATGGAGCCAAGGAAGGAGGAAAGTGGTTAACAGGTGCCAGTCTTGGTCCTCCCCCATCTCTTTCCTCTGTGATTGGGTTAGGGCTTCTTGTTTCTTCTGACCCCTAAAGTTGCAATGCTAATGCACCTTGAGGTCACTCACTGCCCCAGGGTATGTCATTTAAGCTCTGAGGACTGGTTTCTGTTGATCACCAGGACCAGGACAGTACCTGCTTGGTAGCATTGCTTTACAGTTTCCACAAGATGATCTGTGTGCCGAGCATGGGGTACCACTCATACTGTTAGTTCTTCGGATGATGGGTCAAGATAGGTATGTTCTTACAGAAACACACATTCAGCATAGTGTCCAGCCTTCTCTATTAATCACTCCTGGCCCAGTCCCTTCTTAACAATGTGGCCCCGTTAATCCGCTTAGTTTTAGCTTCTCACTTTCTTCTCTGGAACATGTGAGAAAGAAAAAAAACAAAAAACAAAGAACTCAGTGAGCAGCATCAATTTACGCCTCTGGTATCACATGCTAGGAGCCCACCTAGTTGTGTGCAGATCTCAACACTACTGTGGAGTTACTTTTCTCATTGCAATGACAAATCCCTGACAGAGGCAGCTAGGCAGGGGACCTTACCTGGCTCGAAGTTTGAAGACACAGTTCATCATTTTGGAAGGCATAGAGATGGGAGCTTAGGGCACCTGGGTCATGCTCCCTGAATTCAGGAGTCAGGGAAAGATGAATGTTGGTACTCAACTCGCTCTCTCCTTTTTCTTCAGTCTGGGACCCCAGCTCATTCAATGGTGCCTCCTATATTGGGTTGAGTCTTCCAACCTCACCTAAACCAGTGTAGAAGCCCGCACCCTCGCACAGAGATGACCTTGTTTCTCCGGTGATTCTAAATTCCATCAATCTGGCAACATTAGGGATCAGCATGACTTTAAGGTGGAGGGATGATTTTTAATCTTTATTTGCATGTGGAAACCAAAGATTTGGGGGAACAGGTTATTCACCCAGGAAGAGGAAGAGTTGGGATCTTCACTGATGTGGAGAAGGGGCACAATAAAAAATGGTGCTGTCCTCCTCACCAGTCCCTGTTCTTCATGCGTATGGACCCTGGAGACAGGCCGTCAGGCTTAGCTAGGAGTTACCAGGAAGGGAGGGAGGGTTCTGGGTGTTTCTGGGAAAGGCCTGAGGTGACCTGTCACTGAGAACTCATATGCTGCCAGGGGCAGGTGGCCCCTAGTCGAGATGCCTCTGGGCGCCAGGTTTCTCAACCTCATTCTCTACAGAGAGTCCTGGGCCAGGAGAGGGACATCTGCCACCAGATCAGATTTCTAGGCACAGTGACCAGGAGGCCTCCAGGCAGCTGCCAGCAAGCCAGCAGCATGTCTTGGGAGTGTCTGAGATCCTTGGGCAGCTGAGTTGCTTCTGCACCAGGCTCCCGGGTCTATTTTTACATGGCCTTAAGGGCACACACATGTTACAGAACCATGAAGGACCAAGGGAAAACTCAGAGGCCACTCAGAGTTTATAGCAAAATAGGAAGAAGCCAGGACCAACAGCGGCATCCATGGTTTCCCACCCAATGGCCATTCCACCGTGCTGTTGGTTGGTTTGTGCTATGACCTTTTAAAGGTGGTAGCAGTCTCCATGTCTGTCTCTTTGCTTTAGACCTCTGGTTTTTTTTTTCCCATTAAGGTTTGTTTTTATTTATGTGTGTATATGTCTGTGTGTGAATTTGTGGCTGAGTGAGCAAAGGTGCCCAAGGAGCCCAGAAGTGTCAAATCTCCTAGAACTGGAGTTACAGGAAGGTGTGAGCCTCCCGACTTTGGTGCTGGGAACTGAGCTCAGGCTTGCTGAAAAAGACTGTTAGCTCTCCATTCTTCTTCTGCACACTCGAAGGTAGCTAGAAAGCCCCCAGGATCCAGTTACTGTCCCCTTTAGTTCTACTGATGGACACCTCAAAGTGTATGAGAAAGGCTGGGAGTGTTCAGGTTTTGTATCTTGATATGTATTGTCTGGTCTCCTAGGGTGACCTTCTGTGTGTTCCCTCTAGGGCAGTGAGGGCTTTAATGCTCAGGTCAACTGTTTCCAGAAGAGCATAACTAGGTGCCTGATATTTGTGTGTGTGTGTGTAGTCCCCAGAACCATCCTTCTAGGAGATTTGTATCTCTCACCTGAGCTGCCCAAGCCTCTGTAGGTGAGATGATTGACACACAGCGGACGTTCAGTACATGTCTGGTAGACAGACAGACAAAGGAAGGAGTTGGCACAGATGTGTTTGTGGTGGAGGTCTGCATGTATTATTCCTGTTTCATCACCTTCAACTAGGTAGCAGTTGGCACACTGGGTATCAGCGTGGAAGGTCTTTGTAGGATTTCAGGAAAATTTAGCAGTATTCTAGAAACTTCCTTTCCTTCTCTTAATTCTTCCTGGATTGATCTAGAGGACTTGGCTAGGAAATACACCCCATGGGATGCTGCCAGAGACTGACATCGAGATGGCAAGGATGACAAGCCAGCATTCTAAGATGAGTCCCTGTCTGGACACTGCGGTTCATTATAGTCTCCTGACAGCTTGTGGGAAGAGGAGCGTATTTCGTTCATTCTATTTAGTTTAATGAGGAATTTGGACGCAGGGCTCTGCAGGGCTGACTGAGGGTCACAATAAAGAGCATCTTCTCCCTTCTCTCCCACCTCAGAGCCATTGTTCCTAGTGTCCTTCTGCTGTTTTCATATAGTATTGTACAGGAAACACATGCTGCACACACTGTGTGCTGAACACTGTGCTGTAGACACCTTGTGTTGTCTGTTTTTTTGTATATCCCGTGGAGGCAGGCATGGTTACTTCCATTTTATAATGAAGGAAACGGAGGCAGACAGCAGTTGAATGTCTTGTCTGAGCTCACCTAGCTCTAATGACTGGCGTCCTGAGGCTCACGTGCGGGAAGGCTGACTTCAGCACATCCCTTCATTAGTGCATGTCCTTGTATATGGACCATGATCAAAGAAGGAGAGGAACTGACCGCAACACAGCCATGGAAACACATTGTCCTACCACCCCTCACGGAGGCAGAAGCAGAGGCTCAGGATGGGAAATTATTCAGTGGGAAGGAAAGTCAGGGCAAAGAAAGACGAGCATGGACTATAATGGGTAAGACTGCTTGGTATGTGAGCTGGGATTTGCTCTTATAAAAGTGAGAGAATGGAAGCCCTAGGCAGGCTGTCAGGGGAGAAGGGGGCTGGTGTAAGAGGCTCAAATCAGGTGTATATCAGATGGGTGTTCCCATTACATGCCACCTCCCCACTCCCTATTGATCTGTGCAACGAGGCGTTTCTTCATGCTCAGAAAATAGGTACCCAGTGAAGTAAGGCTGAGCAAGGACCCCACATCGGTGTGGTGTCCTGATCCCTATGACCTGTGCACATGCTGTTTTGCAAGCTAAGGACTGTAACATGAGATCTGGGCAGACCTGGGGTGGGCACAGGACCCTCTTAAGGGGCAGGAAATAATAGGCTTTGGAGACAGAGGGAGGGGCCATGAGCCTTGGACTTGAGGGGTGCTAGGAAAACATCCTACTGTGGAGGCAGCTCAAATGGACACAGCCCTGCACCACAAGTGACCAGAGCCTGTGAACTCGGCTCTCTGAGGCCAGTTTGGGACATCTGACCCATGTAAAGTAATGTGTTGTCGAAAGCTGTTAAGCTCGTGATGATTGCTGGCAGGAGCATCAGGAAGCTAACACACTAGGATTCAAGCACAGTGACTAACCAGATCAGAAGGGAAGTCCTAGGGGTTGTTGGCCACAACCAGCCAGTCTCTTTCATGTATGGCTGACTTTTCTGGGAGGTGCCTTCCCTGTTTGCATACATGAGGAAGGAGAGCAAGGAGCTGCAGGTAGGAGGCCTGTAGAACAGTCGTAGTCCATTTCTGGCACATTCTCTCTTTCCCATTCCCGACTCCTGCCCCTGCATCACAGGTACCGCAGACTCTGAGCAGCCCTGGAAGGCTGTGCCATTTCATCTGAGCTCCCGGAGCTGTTGCTGACGGAGACAGTTCTTCTGCAAATGTAAACTCGGGTGGGTCATGCTCCGCAACTCACGTATGTTTGTCTTGTAATTGACATGATGTTTAAGCCATTTTTATGAGAGCCTGATCATATTTTATGTGTTATTAAATAACTCCAAAGCTCTGTCTCACAAGTAGCCTGTTTTCCATCTCGTTGCCTTGCTCCTGGCATTGGGCTGTCCAGGTTACACGTGTTGAGCTCGTGTTTCTCAGATGGAGGAGCTGAACTGTGAATGAGCTGACCACTTGGGGACTTCTCAGGGGCAGACAGATTTTTACTGATTGTAATACTTTAAAATGCTTGAGTTTTTTCCACATTGTTGTGGGTCAAGAAATCCTCCCAGTCCACATCTTCTCTTACAGTTTCACTTAGCTCTAGGTTTTTTTAATTTAATTTTTTGAGACAGGTTTTCACCGTGGAACCGACTGGTCTGGAACCCACAAGCTGCCCTGGCATCATAGCCGTGAGCTAGCATTCCTGGCTCATCACAGTTAAAAAGGTGTATGAAAAACCACCAAAGTAACAGGTTGTTTTGGTTTGGCTAAGCCTCTTAAGCAAGGCTTCTCAAACTTCAGTGAGTATGAGAAACGTGGTATATGGAAGGTTCTGGGCCCAAACCTGCAGCTCTTTTACTTCAGGGGTCTGGGAAAAGTAGAAGAGTTGACCACCTTTACAAACTCCCAGGAGATGCCTAGACCACCAAGCTGGCAACCCACTTGCCCAACATTGTCTTAGACTCAAGAGAAAAGCCTCAGCTGGGCACACATGTAATTCCAGTATGTCAGGAAGTTGAGGCAGGAGGATTGCCTTGAGTTCAAGGACTGACTAAGCTATGAAGCAAGACTGTCTGAAAAAAAATTTTTTTCCAGAAAAAGAAAGAAAAAAGAAAGTCCCTCCAGGGATATACCTGTTCAAATATAGTTTTGAGCACAGTATCTGGGCTTCAGGGTGTTCCAAACGGTTTAAGTTGACAGTATTTCCAAACGTCTGCTGAGGTTAGCATAGGATCTAATCGAGTGCTCTTCTGGGAGACAGTCTTTAAGAGCATGGCACATTCTAAGCTGCTGGGGTCTGCCTTGGACCTGCCTGTAGCTTCCCTACAGCCCTAGTTATTCCGTGGATATATTCCAGGGTCCTAATGTATGTCTGTCTTGTCTTGTAATTCCCATGACATTTAAGCAAATTTTGCAAGAGACTTATCACATTTTACATGCTTTGTTTTTCTTCCTCCCCCAAGATTGTTTAGTGTGTGTATGTGTGTGCGTGTGTGAGTGCACACGCATGTGTGCAGACGTGTGCATGCACAAGCTTGCATGCACTTGTACCATGATGCATGATGGAGTCAGAGGACAAACTTGTAGAATATAGTTCTCTCCTTCCACTGCATAGATTCCAGAGATCACACTCGGGTCAGGGTTTCAGGCTTTGCAGTAGTCAGTTTACCTGCTGAGCCATCTCACTGCCCCCACCCCCCCCCACCCCCAGTTGTATGACAATAACAAAGCTTTGTAATATAACCAGAATGTTTTCGTCTCTTTAGCTCACTGTGTTCCCTACTAGACATGAGTGGTTTTGCAGGCAAAACCTGGTAAATGTTCAAGGGAAATCTGAGGGGGATATTCCTCCCACATCTCTGCCAGTCTTGAGTTGTTGAGAGTGGTAGCTGCTAACCTGGTGCTCAGGGAGCCACTTGGTGTATGCCTGGACACTGGTGCAGGGGTGGGGTGGGGTGGGGTGCGCAGCATGCCTCAGGCCATCTGAGCAGAACGAGAAACCCAATGATGATTTATAAGCGTTTGGATCATGGTTTGTATGAAAGCCATCTGGGCCCCGTGCTTGGGCCCACCTCCCTGCACATGCCCTCATGGGGTTCTTATGTTCGGCCTAGCATCAAAGGACTGGTTTTTGTATGTGTGGTTTTTAAATTTTTTTTAAATTTCTTTTTATATCTCCATGCAGCAGAACTTAGCGTGGAATGCCTGCTTGCACTTGAAGGCATCCACAGCCCGTGTGTATGCGCAGGAACTATGAGCCCCTGTGCTCACTGGAGCAAAGGTGGAGAATGGTGGCATGCAAGTCTCAAGTGCAGGGCAGAAAGATAAAAAAAAAAAAAAAGCCTAACTGATGTTTTCAGTTAAATGAGGGTGATAAAATTTGACTTAATGCTTTGGTGGAAAGATGATCCATCAGGCAACAATGAGTTAGCTCTTTATGAGAAAAACTGGCTGAAACTGGACAGCAGCTACTCCCTCTGGGCAGGTGTGACTGGATTTGTGACTATCATCACCTCCACCTACTTCCCCCCCCACCCCCTGCACTGTTAAGGATCAAACCCAGGGTCTTGTACATGTTAGGCCAGTGTTCTACTACTGAGCTACACCCCTGGCTCCTCATAGCCTCTGGTACCAGCCTCTTCTATACATTTTGACTCCCCTCAACTATTACATCCTTGCAAGTATAATGAACTTAAGGAATCCTGCCCTTGATCCAGTTGTAGTCGGAAAGATTCTTGTTCCAGAAGCATTTTGATTTGGGAAGGATGTTGTGAGCTTATTTTCTATTGCTACAATAAGATACACTGACCAAGAGCAGCTTAGAGAAGGAGGGGTTTGTTCCAGAGCGATGGGGTCCCTGGTTGTGGGGAAGCCATAGCAGCAGGGGCAGCCAGAAAGCAGAGAGAGGACAGGAGGTGAGGCTGAGCTATAAAACCTCAAAGCCCACCTGGATGGATGGAGCTTTCCCAAGTTGCCTTGACACATTGCTGAAGACACAGACTTGGAAACTGAGCCGAAGAAATGCTCAGTCAGCCTTGTTTTCTTAGACAGTGTTTCTCTTAAATGACTAGAACTTACCAAGTAGTCTGGACTGGTGTATAAACTCGTGACATGACCACTCCATGCTTAACCGGAAAGTTATATTGTTGATATGAGCGAAGAGCCAGAGGCATATGGAAAAGTCCAGAGCAAAGAGAGAAAGAAGTAGGCTGGACATGGCCAGCTCTACCTGTGAGAAAGAACAACAGCAGGGAATAGGGACTAAAGAACACACTAGAAGATGGGGAGGAGGTAAGAATGTGTAACAGGTCCTTGCAATACTGAGGAGTTCTGGAGGCCAGCGTGAGCTTTGATATTCTAATAAGCACCACGAATAGGCATGTGTCCCTTCTGTCAGAAGTAAGGGCAATGACTCCTTTTGGTAGAAGGGAACCCATTTCACAAGTTTCTCAGGAATGTTGGGTTTTATCTAACCATCAGAAATTGTCCTATAGTCCAGGTTGAGCTCATTTCTGGATATTGGACTACCTTTTGGGCTTGGGGAGTTTGAGTTTCCTTTGGACCTTACAGCCCAGGGGTCTACTTCTCTCTGCCTCTCTAGTGCTGAGATTTCAAGGGCCTGGCACAGTGTCTAGCTTCTTCTGGTTTCTGGAATTGAACTCAAGTCTTCATACTTACAAAGCAGACCAACTGAGCCATCTCCCTATCCTTTGATCTGTCTTTGTGTATTACATATAACTCTTCTTAGGAGACTCCCTTGAGAAGGACTTTTGGGGATTTGGTTCTCATTTTCAGATTCTACTAGGTGCTTTGTTTATTAGTTGGTGTAGAACGGACTGTTTCACCACCACCCAGAAGTTATCTTAGTCTTTGGAGTAGACATGGGGAGTAGACGGGATGCTGTCTTCTCAGTACTTTGAGAAAGAGGTGACAACACATGAAATGGTTAGTATTCATGTTTTGTTTTCTTAATAAGCATGAATTTTTAACAGCAAGTGAAAGTTTTATTTGGTTCAACTGGATGCTTGCACAAAGCTATAAATAGTAACAGAGATTAGCATCCTATGACAAGCCAAACACTGTCACTGTTTCCACACAGGTGCACCAGGGATCATGTAGCCCTGGGAAGCTCAAGGGTGTCCTGCAGTGGAGACCCTTCATGTCCAGTGTATTTTCCTTATTCAGTGTCTGCAACATGTCTCTCACATGCTGGGTCTTCCAGTAAGCAGGGTCAAGAACTGTTTCAATTATTAACACAATTTAAATTATTTTTGTTCTCATAGTTTCTGACTGAGTGGCATGTGTCCTTACTCATACAGTCAAGTTTAGAAGTACTGGTCAAACCTAATTTCTTGGTATGAGGCATCTTGCACATGACTTGCAAAATTCCCAACTCTATGTTAGTGATTAGTAGTGGTATAAAAATCAAATCCAACTCCTCAGCTATACCTGCAAACAGCTTTTGGTATAAAATGTAGGTGTGCCCTCTGATTGCTTTGTTCTGGCTTGTGGCAGCCTGAGGTATAGGATCATAAGTGTGCAAAACTATAAGAAAACTCAGGGAGTGGTGAGCTTGTGACTAGCTCTAAGTGTGTAAGTTGACTCATACACTATTGTGACTGAGTTTACAGAGTGGTTGTTTACTTGGAAGCCCGTCTGGTTGTTCCCTGAGGAAAGACAATGTTGTTTGTCACTGTGCCGTCTGCATCTAGGCTAGGGCTAGAAGAGAGCAGACGTTTAGCGGCTGTTTGTTAAGGACCCCGTGAGACCTCTGGGTTCTAGTTAGTTCTCCGACAAGACTCTTCTGCAAGTGTCCACTGGCCTGTGCCTCACACTGTGTTTGGAGAACTGGAAGTCATGATTTTCTGGTTAAAATTACCGTCTGGGTTTGTTCCTTTTCTCTGAGTAAAACCAAGTGTTGCTGCAAAATACTAATTTTTAAATGTCAATTTGCTCTACTGAATTAGCTTTTCCATTGCCGTAACAAATTCCTGAGATGATCAGCTTCCAAAGAGCAAAGTTTCACTCAGGCACTCTGGTTTGGAGCGTTCACTCCGCATCTGCTCTACCCTGTTGCTTCTGGGTCTCCAGCAAGGCAGCAGGGCATCATGGTGGGGAACCGTGCAGCAGAGCGAAGCTCTCCTCCCTTCAAAGTAACCATAAAGTAAAACAGACTTGGAAAGGCAGCATCCACCTGGCCCCTTTAGCATAGCCCCCCTCCCCAGTTTCTAGACCACCCACGAGGCCCTATATTGAATGAGCTCCACATACCAATAGCTCCGGCTGGGGTGTGAAGCCTTTAGCACATTTCAATGACATTTCAGATCCAAACTATAACAGTCATTCACATTGTATACGATTCCCATCTTTGACTTAATTGGCCCATCTGTCGATCACTGCTCCTGCTGTGCCTTTGATTCTCAGGGATTTGCTTGTCTTAACAGCTGAAAGTTTGTGCCTTTGACAGACAACTCCCTGTTCCTGCATCCTCCAGCCCCTGGTAACCCACAGCCTGTGTGAGACTCGCTAGGATGGCCCCTTAGCCCTCCTCCGTTTTCTGTTTGTACTCTGCTCCTCCCTTGGAGTTCTTGACTTTTCAGAGTGCCAGCAGTATTATAGTTAGCTTCAGCTGTCAATTTGACGCAAACCTAAAGTCACTTGGAACCTCAACTAAAGGACCGAACAGACCATGCTGGGCTGTGGCCCTGTGCCCTGTCTGTGAGGCATTTTGACTCCTAATTGATGGCAGGAGGGCCCCGCCCACTGTGCGTGGTGCTGTCTCCTGGCAGGTGGACTTGGATGCAGTCTAAATGAAGCAGGCAGTCTACTTCAGGTCCTGCCTTGAGCTCCTGCCTTGCCTCCCTTTGTGATAGACGGTAACCAAATAAATCCTTTCCTCCCCAAGTTGCTGTTGGTCAGTGTTCAGTCACAGCAACAGAAAGCCACCAAGAACAGGGAAGGAATGGGAGCAGGGGAAGTAAGAGCTGTGCAGCTCAGAGCATGGTTGGGCTGTGTGAGGGTCCCCATCACCAATGGCTTGTCTCTGCTTACAGTGCCACCGTCTGGGAAAGCAGGCAGAGCTCAGCTCTGGGGATCCGCTCTGGGAGTCTCCAGAGTAAAGATTGGTTTTAGCACCTTTGTCAGGCTCGATTTGTTTCAAGGGGAGATGTGGAAAGTTGGAAAACCCTGGGAAAATGAACTAGTCTAGTAATTGGAGACACAATGGAAAAAGATAGTCACCAGAGGAATTTGAGAGGCTTGGTTTCAGTGTCTCCCCGTCTAGAATTTTCGTATCCATATGGACTTACCCATTTGCTAAAACATCAGAGAGACTCCTATAAAGTTTCCTTTTTTTTTTCCCCCAAGGAATTCTTGACAGCATCTTGGAAAGTTAAAGTTATAAATATTATAAATGGTATGGTAGATAATGTTGCCAAGTTGCAAGAAAGAGCTGGGCAAGGCTACAGAGCAGGAAGGAAAACAGGCGGACATGGAGCCTTGCGCCACACCCGGCCCATTCCCACTCTCTCAGGCTTTCCAGTTAAGAGCCCACTGTGATAGATAAGCCCCCTCTGGTTCTAAAGCAGCTTCCATACCTGACGACAGTGGCTGGGGCCTGAGAGTAGAGCTTAAGTTGACTTTTTTTTTTTTAAGGTTAATAAATTAACTGGGCATGGTGATTTACGCCTATAATCCAGCATGCACACACACACACACACACACACACACACACACATACACTATTAATCAGTTAGAAATAAAAAAGACTCTAAAAAGAAAGAAAACAAAACAACAATAATAACTAAAAAGGGACTAGTAGGGACTGGAGAGATGGCTCAGCAGTTAAGAGCACTGGCTATTGCAGGTTCAATTCCCAACACTCACATGGCAGCTCACAACTGTCTGTAATTTCAGTTCCAGGGCACCTGACACCCTCGTGCAGGTAAAACACCAATGCACATAATTTTTTTTTAATAAAGGGGGGGAGGAACTAGACACTTGCTGTGACAGATGATTGTGCACCTTTGATAAACCTGGGGTTTCAGTTTTCATATACAGTGCATTGATGTCCTGATTACAAGCTATCCATCATCTCAGACAGGGATGTTTCCTCGAGTCCAGCTGCTCTGCTTACAATAGTGTTGACTCTTGTCAGCTTCTTTGGGACAGAAGACTGGAACTCGTCCCTCCCATCTGGCCATGGCTTTGTGCACATTAACATCCTGAGAAGCAGATTGACAAACCATCCAGGCAGGCAGCAGCCAGCTGATCTACAAGTCAGGCCCAGAGGCTCCCAGTGTTTTTCTGTCTAGGAAATGATGGACAACCAAGGTGTGAGCCCTCACTTCTGAAGCCTCCTTCTAAAATAAAAAAAAAAAAATCTCTGTGTGAGCTCTTCTGGGGTTACGCTGACAGAGGTTGGAGGAAGCACAGCGCGGCTGGCAGAGCAGGCACTTGGCACGTCCCCTTACATGTACAACGAAGACAGCTCCTAGGTGCCCAGTGTTTAGGAGGACGTGTCCCCGGAGTGTATATAGTTTGTCTTCTTTTTCCTTTGAGTTGATAATCTTATTTTATTTAGGTATCTTTATTAAACAGGCATAGAAATGTCCCTTGCCTTGCATGTCTTGGGTCCTTGGGAACCCTGAGAAAGAACGAGGAGAAGACAGACATACAAATGCACACACACACACACACACACAGGAAGGCAGGGGTGTGGAGTAGGGGTTGAGCAGTCTCAGGCTGCAAACACCTCAGAGGAGAAAGCTGCAGTTGCTCTTCGTACACACCCATCAGTCATTTGTAAGACAGAGAGGCTTGGCCTTTCTGAGCCTGATCCATATGAGGCCTGGCTTTCCCAGCATCCCATGAGTCTGAGGCCTGAGTCCTTAGCATGGCCATTCCCATGTCAATAGATACACTTTCTCTGCTCCCTATAGAAATGAGGATCCATCATCAGAGGAGCATGGTAACCTTAAGGTAGGAAACATTCCTTTAACCTGGAATCAGATGTTGAAAGCTACTTCTGTCTTCTAGTCTATAATTCCTAAAACTTCATGCGGAGGCTACAGCTGGAGCCATACTCAACACAGAATAGCCCATCCTCAGGTTCTGCTGGGAAGGGTGTGGCTGCAGTTGCCTTGGTGATGGAAAGGTCCTGCCTTCCTTCCTTCCCCACCTCTGCCTCTTCCTTAGGCCTTAACACACTTTCCCCTTCACCCCTTCAGTCAGCAAGCGTTACATTCCGACTGTGTAGCCACGTCTCTCAGGGCGTCATCAAATTACTCTGTGTGTGTGTGTGTGTGTGTGTGTGTGTGTGTGTG